>OMLF01056889.1:10861-34785 GCA_900302615.1 Holocentrus rufus | reverse complement strand
TTTCCTCCCACACTCCTCATCGGATTTTGTTGTGTGGCTTTTTCTTCTCTAAGGCGTTCAAACTTCAAAATTATGATCAAGCAGCTATACATTTGCAGGGCATATTTGCACCAGAAATGATTGATCACAAATTTTACCACTTAAAAGCATGCATCATGTAGAGTACATATCATAAACACATTCCCAGGCAGGTAATTATATCATTTCAATATAAACATGATAAAATATCTGGTTAATTACACTGCATCAACTGCTTTGTATTAGTGTTTTTTTTTTCAAAGGTCCTGTATGTTTTTGCTGTACATACTGTCTTGCATCAACCAGTCAATTCTTCTTCTTCACATTTGTCTATCTCACTTGCTAATGGGATGTTAGCGTAAGCTTTCAGTTAACACTTCCTGTTCTTGTAAACACACTTCACTATGCATTGAGTGTCTGGCTCCGTTTGTACATGATGACCTGTTATTTTGTTGGCTGCATTTTAAATCACCAACTCAGTGCATTTCCTTCATTTAAATCCATGGAATTGGTTTTAAACACGTTCCAGCTGAAGAAACACGACTGTATTTACATAAATTGCACTCTTGTGTTGTGTGCATGGGGATGGTTGCGTTATTATTTTAATACGAACAGTTTATAGCGCTGATAATTTAAAGGTGCACTATGCAAAATTGCAAAGTGTTTGATTTGATTGAATTCAGAAATGTTTAGATGCAACGTGGAGTGAGCACGAAATTTGATGGTTGAGTGAGCCTCCCTGGGTCTCATCGTCAGCCTGAATACTGGTGAATTATATGCTTACACTGCAAAAAAATCTCCATCTTAAATAAAATAGATAAAATATTGTTTTTATTTTTCAAACAAGGTACAAAAAATTCTTCTTGTGGCATGAGATAACCCCACTTGTTTGACTGAATATGAGACTAGTTGACTTGTTAAAATGGAGATTTTTTACAGTGTATCCCACATTTTACCGCTTGAGTCTAAATACAAATCAATCTTTCTTCAAATCTATCCTCAATTTCGCACATGGCACTTTTAAATTGATTTTTAATAGAAAACATGGTAAAATAATTTGATATGTGTATTTATTTGAAACATTTTCGGCACAATAATACTTTGAGAACTAAAACTGTTATGCTTTCAGTCACGATAATCATCGTTTTGAATTTTTATATCGTCCCCCCTCTGTTACAAACACCACACTTTAAACCAGATTTTGCACCTGTAAGAAGAATCCGTGTCCTTGATGACCTGCTTCTGTTGCATGATGAGATGTAGTGAAATACCTTCGCCAGCATTGCAGCCATGTTGGCTCTCTGAGGGAGCCAAGGAATGTGCAGCTAAGTCTTCAGCCATGACCTGAAACAGGTCTGAGGCTGGAGATTGGAGATATAGCCCCTGGAAAATCGCTGCAAGTGCACGGCAGCGGTGCAATCATTACAGTGCTGGATAGAGGAGACAACATAGAGGGCCTCTTTCTGACTCTGACTCTTAGTTCTCTCTTTTTTTTCTTATTGCAGGGGGAGAAGGAAAATATGCTGCAGGCTAAGACTGGGGGTCAAGTATGTCAGCTTTGTGCATCATGGCTTGGAGTCTGCCGGGACACTCAGCTGGCAGTGTTCACACACTTTTAGCAGCAGGTGGTTTGACCATGTGAATATCAGGTGGCTGTGTGAGAGGAAAAGAGTGGTGGGAAAGAAAGAGAGAGAGAGAGGGTGAAAGTTGGGGAGGAGTGGAGAGACAGACAAAAAGGTGACGGTTTTTGGGGGCAAATCAATCACAAGTGAACCTAAGTTCGGCTTGTCAGGTTGTCACATTGTGTTCGGATGACTTGGACCCTGTTCAGTGGGTGTGCATCGTCTAAAAGCTGAAAGTGAGACAATCACACAAAGCTCCAAACGTTTTCCATTGCTATTATTGCATTTATGAGAAAATGGACAATTTAGAGGTGTGTCTTTAACTCAAAAGTGCTTCAACACTGCATCAAATCTCCATTTTAAGAGGTCATTTAGTCCCGTAATCTGTGTTAAAATCTTGCTTTTCTGCAAACAAGGTAAAACATCTGCCAGTGGGATGAGATAATCCCACTTGATTTCAATGCAGTTTCTGGATTTTTTCTTGGAACAAGTTTAAATATGTTGAAACTAGGCAGAATAAGGCACATCAGCCCACTAGGATCAAGAAAATGACACTTGATTCAAGAAAATTCTGGAAACAAGTTGATTAGCATTGGAAACAAGTGGGTTTATCTCATCTCACTCGCAGATTTTTGACCTTGTTTGAAGAAAAACAAGATTTGAACACTGAATATGAGACTGAACTGCATGTCAAAGTGGAGATTTCTTGAAGTGAAAATGCATAATTGGACCACAGCAATCAGCCCAGTTGGTCTCATCCTGGATGCTGCCCTGTGCTGGAAACAACTCATGATGATCAATATCGCCGCTAATGAATATTTTCCCTCCATGAAGCCGTTTTTTCCCATAGGTGCGCCGTGACAGATACTCAGCTCAATAACTGGATCTCTCAAAGAGGCGCTCTAATCAAGCCCGAAGGTCTTCTTCTGCATCTTGTTGGATTCTGAGCCTCATTTCCATTTTCTGTCCCTCAAGGCAACGTAAAACAGTCCTGAGGTATAAGCAAAGACTCCGTATACTTTGCACTGCACGACCAGCCTTCACCCAGTCAATTGATATGGAAATGACAGCCACCAAGCTCCTCTAACCAAAGGAGGAAATTACTGAGCATGCACAAAAAAAAAAAAAAGCACAAAGGTAAACACTAAACAACAAAGAGTGACAGTGATGACAATAACAAATCTAGTGCCATGGTCAATCCAATTATTGCGCTGTTCAAAGACAAGGTTGCACAGATGATTAAAATAGGGAGTATGAATGAAACATCAAAAGTAAAAGTCCTGGGCATAAGCACCTCCAAAAATTGTTACATAAAAGCAAGACGTGCATAAAAAACACTAGAATGCGGCAAAACTGGATGACTCATATTTTGAAGTTATCATCAAAGCAATCCAATCTCCAAACTAATGACTGATGAAGATGCTTACTACGTAGAACCATTATTACATACTCCACAGTAAATGGATTTAGATCAGGAGTTTTCAACTTTTTCATGTTTCGGTCTTAAGTTGACAATTTGAAGTGATTTTGCCCTATAGGGACCCTCATATGAGAAGATATTTTGGTTTGCTTTAAGTTTTAAATTGTTTAGATGCTTGAACATTGACAAACAGAATCAAAGTGGTGACGCTAAAATGTCAGATTTAAAATAATCCCTCCTACATTTTTTGTATTCTAACAATTTCTGGTGAATTAAAGGATAATTCCGGTATTTTTAAACCTGGGCCCTGCTTTCCCAACTCTCCGGGTCTAAATGATTACCGTGAACACAAACTTTAGGAATCGGTCAAATTTCACGATAACCAGCAACTGTGAAACGGCTGCAATGTAATCTAACAGGACATTTCTCCATGTCAAAGTGCATCCACTAAAAGTGTTTTTTGACACTGACAGGCTCAGATTATAAGTGTCTGACATTCCAACATTATGGAAAGTGCTTCAAACAAGGTAAAAAAAAAAACTGCGGGATGAGATAATCACACTTCCAATGCTTATCAGCTTGTTCCCAGAATTTTCTTCAATCAAGCTTAATTTTCTTGATCCTAGTGGGCTGACGTGCCTTTTTCAACATATTTATACTTATTATTAAAAAATTCCTGAAACAAGTCAAACTGCATTGGAAATAAGTGGGATTATCTCATCCCACTGGCAGATTTTTTCACCTTGCACAGGGCTGGTGCAGCTTCCCTCTCTGCAGTGAGTGAGACTGCGGAGCGCCGAGCCCCAGCAGAATGTGAATCAATACCATCTCTGTGTTCTGTGTGGCTACAGTAATTATCATCGCCATCCGGAGGAACGAGATGTTGCTTCGGGTTTTGCAGAAGGTCAAAAGCAGATCGGTTGCACATGATGTTTCCATGGCAGCGGTGTGTGTAAACCGTGTCCCACCCTGTGACCGCGAATTGAGAAAGTGACGAGGCAGGGCTGCATGTCTTGAAAGTCATTTGCGATGCCGTTGCAGTGTCAGTGCGGAATCATCTTTGGGGAATTGCTTAAAAAGGTTAAGGATTACTTCTGGTGTGGTCGCTGATGTGGGTGCCTGTGAACATACAGTTGCCCTAAAGCTTCAGGAAACACTCATACATGTTGAAAAGCTAATGTTTAAGATTGGACACATATGTCAAAGTCATTCTGCGCTGACAGGAGGTCATTATACTGTGCTTAACAGCCACTGTAAGTACCCACTCTCAAACTTCACTCCACTTATACATAATTGTCAACCAAACCTCTTAGGCCTCTGTATTGCTGCAATTTCCCCCCATTTTTGCACCCTAACTTTTATAATAGAGATTTCCAAACTTTTTCACCCCCACAGATAAGTGAAAAGAGCAAAACAGATTTATTTTTTTTCATCACTCTCTCACTGTTGTGAATCTCAGGCCCTACAGCCCACCCTTTACATTGACTACGGCCTGCTTGAGATTCCCAGAAAACATAATGAAATCCAATTATATTTGTTTTAAATATCAATCGAAAAATCATCATCCATAGGATACACTTATGGGGTCCAATGAGTCAAATTGCACATACAGTGTAGGCGTAAGTGAGGTGCAAAGGAATTAAAGAATAAGTCGTATGGAGATCATGGAAAACTAGAAGGCATGTAGACTGGTTTTCTCACAATTTCAACAAAATGCGTTTCGACACGTTCTTTTCTTTTTTTAATTCCTTTTTAATGTAACCTGTGGCACACAAGTAGTTTGACTAATCTATGTTTTGCCCTTGCTGTCACGGGTTATGATGTTCACATGTATAAAATGTTCTCCAGGGTTTCTGCAGGTTTCAACAAATTAATTTTAAGACTTTTTATGACCTTTTTAAGACCATTCTGAATGGTTCTGTGTTGGTTTCGTGTAGTTTTCCTACAGTGTGATCAATAACATTTTTTCCCCTAAAAACACATTTACATGGATGCAAACAGGTAAGGGGTAAAAAAGAAAAAGAAAAACCGTGGATTGTGGCGTGCTCGCTCGCCGTTACGCCTGAAGAAACTTTTACTTGTAATTACCGAATGATTGTGTTGCCTATATGGATGTGGGATTGAACAGCCACAAATTCTTATATTTTCCCCCTTCATTTGGGAAAAACTATCCTATTATAAATTTGGAAAAAATGTGTGAAACTGTGAGGGAATATGCAGAGAAGACAGGAGACATAGGTTCCTTTCAAGCATTGCAGCCTGTCCCTGTCAAAATGGGGAATAGATTTTGACTTTTCTGATATTCCCGGAAATAGGAGCAACATGGAAATGTATAATTATGACTGTTCTACTGTTCTATGCTGATATCGGGAAGGTCAGGGGAAAGAGCAGAGCAGGGAGCGGCGCTGGGAGGCTGGAAGGAAGAGAGGGACAGGGGAGAGCCAGGGAAAGAGCCCCGTGCAGAAAGACAGGAATCCAAAGGGATCCCGGTCTCCTTCGTCAGCCTGATGGACTTGACCGGCGCCGCCGCTGCTGCTTCTGCTCCATGGAGAGACGGGCACAAAAGGTGGAGCTAGCTTGGGCCGTGAGGGCACGGCCGGCGTGATCGGGCAGCGGCGAACGCTGGAAATCATCATCTTGATCTTCGTCTTCAAACTGCAATCGCTGACAAATAAAGTACAGAGTACAGATTGTA
Organism: Holocentrus rufus; assembly: GCA_900302615.1. Taxonomy (NCBI): domain Eukaryota; kingdom Metazoa; phylum Chordata; class Actinopteri; order Holocentriformes; family Holocentridae; genus Holocentrus; species Holocentrus rufus. The sequence goes on along the minus strand of OMLF01056889.1, from coordinate 29,030 downwards.
CTCCGCGCACTGTTTATATACACATAGTGCGGACGTAGGTGGGGCCCTTCAGGCGGGAAGGCGTACGGACGTAAGTGGGGCCCTTCAGACTGGAAGGGCGTGGGATGTCGACCCGCGGAAACCCTGTTCTTTGTGGAATATACCATTTGTGACCAGTAGTAATAATACCTCCGCAACAGCAGGTGGCAGCAGAGCTACAATCCATCACCCGCCAAGAGAAGGCGGAGACGAAGAAGACGTAGCATCAACATTGCATAGCCGTTGCAGGGGTATGTATGGCCACTACGCAGTTTGAACTGTCCCATGTTGGTGCTCACTATTGACTTGGTACAAAATTTTGCGCATTTTATTACACTTTTCCGAATGAATATGCTCGGACAAATCGCAGCTGTTAGCCCGAATGATACAGCTAAGCTAGCTAGCTAGCAATATGTGGGTGTGTTACACTGTGTATGTCTACGCTGCAGATAAGTTGTATTTTTGACGGCTAACCGTTTTATTCACTGTATGGTCTCTGTTTCCCCCTGTCCTCTGTCCCTGCTTCCCATTTTATCTGACCTAGTTGTAAACTAGAGCAGCAGCTAGGACACTATTCTGAACAAAATGGACACCAGAGCCTTGAAAAACCCTTATGCAGACTATGATGGGAGGCCCGAATCCGCACAAGCCCTGTTCGACTCTCAGGGCAAGGTAATGCAAGAATGACGCGTGCAGTGTTGTGTTTATGTGCGTGCATTTCTTGCGCACCTACTGTTTTTTCTCTCCTCCTCTCAGCTCACATCACAGTTTGCCCAGCGGCTGAGCAGCAAGGTTAGTGAGCTTTTAGCTGTCATGGAAAATGGGCTGAAGTCTGCTGACCCGAGAGACTGCACCAGCTACACGGGCTGGACAGGTGACTACATGGCCGAACTGCTGTTATGTGCCATGTACGGCTTTGTGTAGAAAACCAAGTATCTGAACTGACATCATATACTTTATACTTTGGGTGAAAAAATGCAATAAAAAATCACAACACTGCTGCTATATGCCAACTAGATGAACTCAAATACCACCAGTGTGCTCATTAAGGCTGCACATTACTGACAAAATAGATGTGTAAAGATTATGCATTGATTATAAATTCTGCTAATTGAAGAAATGAATAGAATGAAACGTTTTGACTTTGGCCTGAATCAACATGAAATCTTTTGAATTGATTTATTCACAGTTCTTGAAAAGAAAAACACCTGATGTTGTGATGATCTTACAAACCCCGAATTGAATTTTTTTGGGGTAGTATTGCATTATTGCACATGTATATTTTTTGGATGTAAGTTTTGGCTAAAAGTGCTAAATCAAATTGCAGTCTACAAACTTGAATCAAGTTAAACCATTCCAAATAAAGAAAAACAATTTTTAAATTGCATCATCAGTGAGTGAATCATGAGTTGTACTAAAACCGTCAAGCCAAAGTTTAAAACCCCCTAACTCATACTCATAACCCCCACTTTCATAACCCATTTTTTTCCCCTTACAACTTTGTTTTCCAGTACTTGAATAAACAGTTTTATGTGTGGAAGGATTATTAAAGGTAATTTTTTGTTTTGTTCAGCTTTATATTAAATCCATCATGCAGTTTGATTTGTGAAACGGGTCATGCACAACATCAGAAAGCATTTAGAGGAGGCTCTGAAACACATTTTTTAACGTTGGCTGAAAAACTGTTGCCTTGATGGTTTTATTTTTATTTTCACTTACATTCAACACATATTGATTCTTGTGCAGCCCAATCGCAAGTATAATTTTTTAGGCTTTCTCGTCCTCACTGGAAACATTTGCGTGGGAAACACGTTCCTATACGACACGATGAATGAAAGCATCCTCAATATGTCCCATCTGTCTGTCCACAGGCATTGCTGTGCTCTACCTGCACCTCCACAGTGTGTTCGGGGAGCCCTGCCACCTGCAGAAGGCTCTCGAGTACGTCAGCCACAGCCTCAAGTGTCCGACGCGCCGCCATGACGTCACCTTCCTGTGCGGGGACGCGGGGCCCTTGGCCGTGGCGGCAGTTGTCTACCACCGCATGCAGAGGGTGCAGGAGTCCGACGAGTACATCAACAGGTCAGGCTTTGGACAGAAAACCCCCGAATTCACTTTTGATGGATTTTTCTGCCTTTTCCTGGTTTTAAAGGCTGCATTACAGTAAATTTTCTGAACTTATTAGACTATTGTAGCTGTTTTCATACTCTAGGTAGCCTCTTGATAGATTTCCCCCTGTGTGAGACAGTGCAGCTGCTAGTCAGATCAGGCCATTGCTATCACAACTTCCTAAACATGCAAGCACACATGCACTCAGCCAGGTTGCTCAACACGCATCGTAAACCTTATTCACCGAACGGGTGTAACAGCCAGCCGTAACAGGAGGTTCTCACCCATCCCTTCCTCGTGCGTCTTCCCCAGGCTCCTGCAGCTGCATCAGACTGTGGTGAAGGGCTCAGGCGGGCTGCCGGACGAGTTGCTCTATGGCAGGATGGGCTACGTGTACTCCCTGATCTTCATCAACCAGCAGCTGGGACAGGACAAGATCCCCCTGCAGTACATACAGCAGGTGGGTCACAGCCGAGTCAAACTGCACTTTAAAATCAGAAAGTGGAGGTTTGTATTTGGGTTCTTCACCCTTGTCCCTTTGCAGAACTATTTTCAATTTCAGCCTGCTTGGCGTATTTATACAAGGAAGTAGTTCTGCAATGGTTAAACAAAGTGATGGGTGAATAAAATTCTTCCTTCAGCATCACTTTTGCTGTAATTAGCGCTCAAAGGACTTGGGTTGGAATTGGACCAAATTGAAAACCAGGCACATTTTTTTAACAGAGCAGATAAACAGTGTTATTCTCTTGCAAGGATAAATAAAAGAGACAGACAGATGGACTGAGCAGCTGTTAATATATAGCCTATATGGGAAGCACCGTTCTGTTTTTAATTTTTATTTATTTTCATACTTTTCTTCATGCAGGAAAGGTTGGATTTTTTTTTTTTTAAAGCCAGCCAGTCACAACCCTCTCCTGCTCGTGTCTGCAGTTGCGTGGGTTTACCCAGATTTTCCCAGGATTTCCCAGCTTTTCAGTTATCAGCCTGCTGTTGCCTGAGTGATACAGTTCACACTCGTCACAGTTCAGTTTATATCACAGTCCAGCTTGAACAGTTCTTGGCACAAAATTCTTACACCCCTGGCCTGCTGATCTTACTTATAGGACGATGCCACGAACAGTCTTACTTGTCATTTATCACTGATTTGCTCTTATTCAAGTCCATTAATCTCTTTTTTTCCTCTCTCAGATCAGCGAGGCGGTGCTGGCATCTGGTGACAATCTGTCCAAGAGGATGCGGCTCCAGGATCACAGCCCTCTGATGTACGACTGGTACCAGGAGCAATACGTCGGCGCCGCCCACGGCCTGGCTGGCATCTACTACTACCTGATGCAGGTGACGCAAACTGATGCCAGCTTGCCGAGAATCGCTCGGGATTATTTTCCCTTCACTGCTGGACGGCTGGATTAATATTCTCCGCTGCATTTTACCCGTTTCCCCACAAACTCACACACATTATTCATGCATGATTTAAGACGCCAATTTCCTTTACAATTTCTGCAGCAACGCCCATTTATAATTAGCAAACAGGGTCCAAAATTACCACCCGCCATGCGCCAAAAGCGGGCAAAATTTGTCTTGGCAGATAAATCAGTAAAGGTCACCCGCCACACCGGCCAATTACTTTTCACGCTTCAAAATGCGCCCTTGTAATTCTGAATACTGGTTGCACCTCATGATGAATTACAAACTTGATCTGTTGTGCAAGTGAGTGAGCAAGTTTTAAATTAACTCGCAGTGCTTGATTCTCCACATAAAACAGCGGGATTGAAAGCCGGTCGGGGCAATTTATTTCGATGAAATTGCATATTCATTATTGTTGCCCGGGAGGATTATTCTTGGCAGTTGTTTTTTTTTTTTTTTTAGTTTACCAGCCCTTGGTAGGTGAGCCAGAAAGTTAATCTCGGACACTACTTGCAAGTAGTCCAATGCAGATGTCAGCGTGTCTCTTGCCAGCTAATTAGAATTGAACCGAAGCCGCCGCCTGTTGCTTCCTTGTCTTCTTTCTAATGCCGTGTAATCTTCGCTCCTCGCAGCCGGGCTTCGTCTGCGGCGCCGAGCGCGTGCACCGGCTGGTGAAGCCCAGCGTGGACTATGTCTGCCGGCTCAGGTTCCCCACGGGAAACTACCCACCCTGTATCGGCGATGACCGCGACCTGCTGGTGCACTGGTGCCACGGGGCCCCAGGCGTGATCTACATGCTCCTGCAGGCGTACAAGGTAAATGTTAAAGTGGCAGAGTGAGGCTGGGTTCTGTTTCAAAACACTGCAGATGCATTTTTAAAAGAATAAAGTCAATATCTGAGAGTTGTCATTCATTGCCTATAAAATATTCTGTTTGTAAATGGCTTACACTTTTTTTTAATAATAGTAATAATAATAAATGCCAAGGGTACTTATCTAACTAAGGGACATAGCAGAAGCTGTAATTAAATATTAATAGCGATGCCGCAATCAGGTGAAGATTTAAAACAAAGATAGATAGATAGATAGATAGATAGATAGATAGATAGATAGATAGATAGATAAAAGTTGAATTTTGAAGTCTTCATTTTGTAAGAGTGTCATGTTGGCTATTTCATTTTGGAATAAAATTCTTCAGTTTGACTCAAAATGAATTAAGGGATATAAAAGGAACTTCCTTGAATCATAGATGTTTTGTATTACTTAAAAACATGTAAATGCTGGACTGGTATTATGAATATAGTATCAACAACCAGCAAATGTTGAGATTAAGAGCAAAAACAAACTGTATTACAGGGTCGTGGTGCCATCTAGTGCTGAAGAGTTTTTTTGTTTGTTTGTTTGTTTGTTTATTTGGTAATGTATTTCCAGCACAGCAAATACAGCCAAATCAATGCACCAGCCTCCATTAACAAGATTAGTGTTTACTTATCTTGTTTTAGTTGGAACTTTGTTTTATATATAAATTTTAATTTGTCACTGTAATGCTACACATTATACAAAACGACACATCAAACTTGTAGAAAGTGGTGCTTATCCAAAAAGTTGAAGGGGCACTTTACAGCCTGTATGCCGTTTGATCCCTTGTTTAAAATGTAAATTAAATAATGGTGAATTTTATTTGATTTTTTTCGGGGGCTTTCTGCCTTATTGGACAGCCATAGCATTTATTGATACACAGGTGAGACACAAAAGAAAAGGGGTTCACATCCGACAAAGGTTGTTTTTTTTTATTATTGGAAGGCGCCTTAAGGCAGATTTTTTTAAACAAGAAAAAGGCATTTAAATTTTAAAACACAATAATTGATTAGAAATGTAGATGTCTGTGATTCAACAAATAATCTTGGGCCCGCTCTTTGCCAAGTCTTGTTTTTGTTTTTTCTTTTGTTTTTTTCAGATTAAAAGCCTCCCTTTGCAGCCAAGCAGATGCTGCTTAACACACAGCCATTCATAATGCAATGGCAATGTTTTTCCAAAAAAATTCTCTCTCTAAATTTTCTTTCAAAGTATGCATCCTCTCTGTCCTCTCTTACCTGCCTTGCTCCAGGTGTTCGGCGTGTCTCAGTACCTGGAGGACGCCCTGCAGTGTGGTGAGGTGGTGTGGCACTATGGTCTGCTGAAGAAGGGCTACGGGCTCTGTCACGGGGCGGCGGGCAACGCCTACTCCTTCCTCGCCCTGTATCGGCTAACGCAGAATCCCAAGCACCTTTACAGAGCCTGCATGGTGAGAGCAAACAACATGATGGTGCAAACATCGTAATATAATCTGTGCAACAGCCATTTACTGTAAGTTACAAGTATGAAATTATGAAAGGAGGCGAGGCTTAACATGGAGCGGCAAGTATAAACTAATATGTGATCAATTAGGGAGAGGAAGGTAGTTTTATTTCATGGGAGGGATGTGATTATTGTTTTTATTGCCTTCTGGTTCAGCATGACATCACCGTGTCCAGGATATAGAAGTAAAGGGATTTTGATATAAATAGCCCCCCCAAAGTTTTGTAAATTTTTTTGGCATTTTTATGTTATGGCATCAAATATTTGTCAGCAAGCATTTTTCGTATCATTGTGGCTTTTAGTAGCAGTCAAAGAATATTATCTTGTTTTTCATGTTTTTTTAATCCATAAAAAGTCGACTGAGCGTGTACAGCGTGTTTTGGAGGAACATATGGCACACACACGTCTTTACATTACCTTCTGGTTGGGATTAATGCCAAGAAATGATGAGCTTCCTTTAAAAAAAAGAAGTGTTTCACCTGCAACATTTCTGAACCAGGAAGTCACAAACCTGCCTCCCCAATCTCTAAACATATGAGTTATTTATTTCAGCCTGTTTGTAATAGTCTTTTGTAGTGGAACAACAGCAAGAAAAGGAGCTGGTTCCATAATGTGGCTTGCTTTGCTGCATGTTGCTGGTCCGCTCCGCTTTCTGTGACTTTGAAGTAAGTTTAATATGACTTTCACATCTCACATCAAAGTCCTCCCAATCACAGCGCAGTTGGCCGTCCTCCAGCCTCAAAATCCAGAATTATTCACGAAACGGCGGGCGTCTGAGAAGCGGGGCCTTTTATGTTTATTGACAATGGGTCGGTAGCTGTCGGTGCGAGTCGGCGTCAATGGAGGCGGAGGCGGTGGGTAGCAAGGACTTTTTGGACGCCTTCCAGGTGGCATAAGTCCCACGTGCGCCTTTCATTAATATGGATCTATTCATAGAGGATGGAAATAAACTCTTCAGATGTCTCTCGCCGGCGCTCCGTTACACGCTCCCAGTGCGGCAGAGTGACATTGTGGTCACAATCTGATACCTCGACAGATGCTAGTATTTCACCAACAGGGGCACAATTTTTAGCAGTTGTTAACATCGCTCGCTATTCTCTTGGGATGGTTGCATTGCAGTGTAATCATCCCCGAAGTGTTGCCATGACACATCCTCTCCCTCTCTCTGTCTCTCCAGTTTGCAGACTGGTGCATGAACTACGGCAGACATGGATGCCGCACGCCCGACACTCCCTTCTCGCTGTTTGAAGGTAATATATGATGACACGTCCCACTTGGCAAAAACATCCCGTTATTGCTTCATTAACCCTCTGGACCCCAAACAAATGATTTTGATGAAATATCACTATTTTTTGGAGTACATGATTAGTTCAGGGACCGTCGGAAATGTGAAAATTCAACCATAATTTCTATTTTTACAGTTTCTGGCCATGATGAATGTTGCTGTTGGTGGGCTGTGGGGTTGAGGGGGTCAATAAATAGATTTATATCTCCAGGCCAATAATTTAGAAGTATAGTGTTGTGCCACAGAATGCCTTCCTGGCTGCTGGACCGTGCATACAAACATACACATATGAATTTAGTATTAGTGCATTACCAGTATTACCAGAACAAGTTTAATGAACTGCATCAGCAAATGATGTTGGCACAACATTAAATTAAGCTCTATTACAGACAAAGACATGATACTTTCACATTTTGCCACACATTCAGTTAGCATAGGCAGAAAGCTAACAATTGGCTAAAATAAACTACAACAATTCATATCACGTCACCACCAGCTCCATGCCGCATATCCACTGCAGTAGCTGCTCCTCCTGCCATCAAGTAGATTGCTAGCTGTAAAATACATAAAATTTATAAACAAGAAATGAAAAAGTTTTATAGAGGAGTTTGTTTGTTTTGGGTCCGGGGTTTGATTTACCACAGACCTTATTTCTGCATAAATTGAAAATCCTTTGAGGGAAAAAGCATTGGAAAACTGTCCTTGCAACGTATGGTCTACAAATGTTAAATCACTTACAGGTTTTACTGCACACTGTGACACTGTAGTGATCGATGAGCTTGTATCTCCTTTGTGTATTTAAACATGCCACTTCCTGTTTGCAGGCATGGCAGGCACCATCTACTTCTTGGTCGACCTCCTGCAGCCAATGAAATCAAGGTTCCCGGCGTTTGAGGTGTAAAGGTATCCGCAGAACGCCCTCTCCCCGCCCGCACTCTGGGAAAATAACAAGTAGTCCCGCGCTGTTGCTTCCTCTCTCACACTCACGCATTCACCTCCATTAAAAAAAAAAAAAAAAAGATATCCGGGGGACTTGACAACTCCTTTGTCCCACGGGGTCTTGTGTCATTGACTCGATGGTATTTGCGTCACAGTGGCTGACTTTGAGTATTGCTTTGGACAGTGTGCCATGTCTTACCTGCTCCTCTCCACCGGGAACTTGACATCTTATTAACAGGATAAATCCTATACTCACAGCTCGGCCGCCTAATTATCTCAAAGATGTGTCAAAAGAAGGAGAGGGCTTCTCTAGCTTCGTGGTTTCTTTTCTGTACATAAATTAAGACTACTGCTTTGTATGTATGTGGTGTCTTGACTAAAGTTTCATGAAAGAGGACTGGGAATAATTTTTGCAGACGTAATTGTATAGCTGTAAGAAGTTTTTTAAAACTGCGCAAGTTTCTGTTATTTTGTAAGTTTGATATTGTAAGGGAAAGGATGCTTTAGTTTGCCTGTTGTGTAGATTTTTTTTCCAGCAAAGCTTGTAATGCTGCACTGTATCTAATACAGGAAAAGATGTGTTGCTAAAACATAACGATTTTGTATTGAAACTGAAAAGCTGTCATTCTGCATCCTCTGTTCACCGTACGAGTGGTGAACTGTGAGTATTCCTTTTTTCTCTTTCAGCATAGTTCTTGGATGTAAAGGTTATTTTGAGCATTACATTTAACATTATAAACATATAACACTGCTTTTGAATAATAAAAATGTTCGGCCTAATAACTGACTTGAGACGCATGGCTTTGTGTTGCAGAACAGCACAGCTTTTTCTGTTGAATTGTTTGTATGTGTTTAAATTAAAAAGAAAGCATTTGAATTATTAGTCAGTTCAGTTATTTCAAGCCGAACTGTTACACCAACCCGGAACTGAAACCCGAGGTACAAACCAAACCATGCAAACAATGAACCTTTACATTCCTAATTATAGGCACAGTAAGAGTGTTAAACACCGTGATATTACATATGATGTAAACTGTTGCCTGTCCTTTGCACTGTCTCAATAAACCATCAACCATGCAATATTTGAATGCAAAATTCAGTTCTTACAACTTTTTTTTTTTCAAGTGTGTAGCAGCAAAGAAGAGCCACATGGGGGCAGCAGAGAGGCGACCTCTTATGACGCCTCCTTGTTATGCAAGACACTGTGCCACCTGACGGATTGAAATAGTCAAGAGGCAATAAAACAAATTCACCTTGAAACTTGACCACTTCAAACCCAGATCTTTCTACTGTCATAATATAGAGTATATGCAGGTTTATACAGGTCAAATATTCAGGTTGCACTTATTTTGTAGCAGGGATATGGATACTGGATGTTCAGTAATACTCAAGGTGTGATCCGCTTTGATTTAATCACACCATGAATTGAATTTGTAATGCAGTAACACAAGAAGCCAGATGCGGCCTCTCTGTCACTGTAAACCTGTTAGTTCCAAGGCATTTTGCTGGCAAGGTGATTTACAGGCACAAATGATGAGTGTGTCTTAACTCCCCTGAGCTTTTCCTCCGTGGGACCCTTGGCTCAGCTGGCCCACTGTCTATTCCAAATAAGGCTCACATAACACCCTGAAAACGAGCAGCGACACAATGCCACAGCTCTTTTTTAAGCCCTCCTGCCCCCCCTGCGTCTTTTACGATGTGAGGCGGGACCAGGCTGGGGTCTTCAAGGGGCACCGGGGAGGGCAAGGGGGGTTAATGCACCAGAGTCCTAAGGAGCTCCTCCTCCCCCTCCTTCTCCACTACCTTGGCTTGCTGACTCCCAGCTCAGTTGGGGAGAAACTGAACACCTCCTGCAGAAATGGGAGTAAAAATAGAGCTCATCTGTCCAGGGGCGCGGTCTCCCAAGCATGTTCTCCACGTCTTCCCTCTCTCTCTCTCTCTTATATCCACACGCTCTGTCGCTCGATCTCATTCATTCACCCACTCACTCTCACAAAAGTCTTCCAGCTCTCGTCCTGCTGCTCTTTGGTTGTAGGACTTTATCAATCTGTGTAACAGAGCTGACGACAAGCGAGAAGACACCGGCCTCAGTCCGTCCTGCTTCTCGGCTGTCCCAATCAAATGACAAACTTTTTGTACGAATTCAAAAACAAGATGCTCAAAATTTGAAAGGATTAGCACCCATGCTTAGAAAATGACTGCTGGAATAAGCTTAAAGGATATAGTGAGTCACTGCAAAAAGATGGGAGTCATCTTATGGCTTTGACTTACAACAAACGTGTCTATGAGGATGTAGTCATCAGTATTTTTGATAAATTTACAGATGAATTTCAGGCAGGTTTTTTCCTGACAAAAATCAGATCAGTGTGTGTTAAATTTAAGGTCTTAATTCCAACTTCTCATGTATCCATCTGTTTCTTTTAGTCAAAAGTTCTTCTGCATCAGTCAACATTTCTGATGTTATAAAACATCTCTCGAGAAAAATCCAAGAAAATCCTTGTACTTTTCCTGTCCTAACTTTGTGGAAAAATGTCCTGCTTAGATTTGAGTCATAATGGTATGATAACCGTTCATAGAATCGTCTCATTAAAACCAACCATATTCCCAACAAAACTGACCTCTTACCTGGACCAAATGTCTTCACCTGTACTTACCTGCAATGCTTATTTGAATTTTTAAAATGATTTGTCCAAAAAAACTTTGAGGAGACACGAGAGAAATGAAATGATAGCAATTATACTCAAAAAAAAAAATTTGGAGAAGTCATGAAAGGCTGCATGATATTTTCTTCGGTAAGTAAAGTGTTTATTGTCTGGCAATAATAACAGAAGAACATGCTCTCTTTGAAAGGTTTGTAACCCAGTAATCACTCCATTTTCACCCCCCAAAAATCACAATTTTCCAGATCACCGAGGTGCCAGCTGATAGTTGCAGTTAGACAAAACAAGACCTGGACCCAAGAAGGTAGCAACTGAATGTCGGTAAGTTAATGAATACATTTTACACAAACATAGACAAGAACAAATATTGCTCCGTGAACTGTCATGAAATATTCATGAGCGTTTCGGAGGAAGAATGTGTAGCAGCCCTTTTATTTTAGCAATCATTTTGTTTTTCGTCTGAGCAATCTCCTGATTGTTCTGCAGTTCATGGAGTTCAGTTTGTCTTGCTTTTGTTGTGTAGTGATAAAGGATATTTTCCATTTTGGGCTCAGTGAAGCGCTACTGATACTTTGGATGACAGTGTGTTATGTGGAAGTGACAACAAATACTGTGTTGGACCTGACAGACTTCTTAGGACTTCAGACTTTTTTCTTTTTTTTTACTGTGGGTTGTGTTTTACACTTAAGGGATACCTTGTCAGCATGTGTTACTGTGTAATGATACATGTCTGACTGGTTTGACCTTTTAAAAGTTTAGTTTTGGATTGGATGACCTTTTTTTCTACAGCAGTAAATGAGTCTGAATGTGCCAGATCTGATTTGGTGTGAAAGAGGATGCTTGAAAGTTACTAGCTGGTATGTACAGAGCTCTTTTTGTCTGGTGTGAGTGGATGAAAAACACTAATACACCGTTAGACCATGATATAATGAAGCAAGGTCTTGGTTCATAAAATAATTCATTCATAAGTACCTTGTTTAAATGAACCTATGCTATGTAATGTTTTTGACCAAGAATGTTAAGGTTTTTTTATTATTGTTATCATCATTATCATTATTATTATTATTATTATTGTGGGAGGTGGCAAGCTAGCTGTAACCAAAACTGCCTTCACTTTAATTTCAAACGAATAGACAGCTCTGCAGTTGATAAAGTTTGGGTTATTTTATGGCAGAGGTTTGTCAAAAATGTTGAAAGGGAAATGGTGTCCACTTTGCTCTAGATAATGATCCATTTGAATACACACAAAGAAAAGTGATTTTGGTCTTTACTCAGACTAGACCTATTTTAACAAGAAAAAGGCGATTTTTTAACAGAAAATGGGATCAGACTGGATCAGATGACTTGTCAGTTTGAGTGAGTATCTGCATCGTCCAGAAGTGTTGATTTGAAGAAAAAAGAAAAGCAGAAAAGAAAGTTTGAGAGCACTGCAGTGATAAATGAAAAGAAAGTAGGCCTAGTTATGACAGTTGTAGTGTGACCAAAATGTTGTCGAATATACCTTTCAAAAATATTACAATATCTAACAAAACAACAAAAGAAGTTGTCACATTCGACCTGTCCACTCCGGCTCACCTCAACACTGCACCGTTCTCCCTTATGTGAAAATAGAAACTTCATAGGTTGTAAAATAACTTGGAAGATGAGCACATAAAAAAGGGTTGGAGCAGCAACCTTAAAATAGATGCGCTTTAGACCAAGGACCCCTTTTGATTCGATTTTTTATGGTAACAAACCCTATCTTAGAAAACTTTTGCTGCCGGATATGGCTTGATACAGAATTACAAAACTATCTGTAACTTATATGAGCAGAATAGTCATACTTTTCTCACTTTTTATTGCGCCCTCTTTTAAAAGGAAAATAAAAGTAAAAGCTTTTTTCATTTCCAGGGCACCTTGAACCTCTTTAAGGACCCCTGTTGGTCCCTGAGCCCCAATTTGGTTAACCACAGACATAGAGTAACCCTGCTTCATTCTGATATAGTTAAAATTTGCCACAGCCGGCTATGGGGGATGATGTTATTAAGGCATCATCCATCAGAGTTTTGCACTTGGCAAAATATATTTTGTTTTGTGCAACTGTATAAATATGCCTTTTGATATCAGCACCCTGGAGAGCTCTAAATGAGATGGAAACACTGCCACTGCAGAGTGGTGCTCAGTAAGGCATCTCAATCCCCACAGAGTAAAGGCTTTAATTAATGCAGTCCTGTTGATACTTCAGGTAAATCCCCCCCAATTATGCTATTTCTGTATTGCCCCACTGTTGCGAGCAGTGTGTGCCACCAGAACACATCCCAAATGTCCAAAGCAACAAAGCTGTCTGGACCTGAAAACTTAAAGCTTCACTGTGCAAGATATTAATGTAAAAAAAGCCTTAAATACAAAGTGGTGCTACATCAGAGTGTCCGGTCCCTGTTGATTTAGATGCTGCACATCGACCCTATTTGACCTGAAGAAATTCTGTGTTGGCATGGCAACTCACACGGCAAATGACAAATTAAATGATCCAGAGAAAGCTGAACTCACCAATGTTAGACCTTTTGCCTGATAAAGATTTAACACTGGAGTCTGCCTGTCCTTCTGAGATAGGTGGAGGTCATTTGTTTCAATGCCCTGTTTCACCCTGTGCCACTCAATTACCAATTCATTGCTGAATAGGCTCAGGTCCCAGGCTGTCAGTCCCAACAACAGACTTAACATAATGTCCTTTAATTTCATAGTCCACTAATAAATATGAATCCCTAGGCCAAGTTCAGTTCATACCTTTACCGCTTCTCAATTTTCTACATCCCTGCCTAAATGGAATGAAACTTTTCCAGTAAGTTTGCCTGGACCCTATTTAACCATAAGAGGAGGAGCGCTCTCACCATTTTAAAAATATCACCTTGTAATTGAGCTTTCTGGGTTTGGAGGCCCTCTGAAGTGGGCTAGTAGGTATCTGGGATTCCTGAGTTTTTGCTGACAGATCGACACCACGTCTCTCCCCGCAGATTTTGCATCTCAAGTCAAAAAAAAAATGTCTTCTTTCTTTAGTTCCATTGGTAAAAAAGCAATTTCACATGCTGAGAGAAGACAAGGAGTCTTGAAACAGCTCCTTGGTGGACTAAAAATAGCCCTGTCCCCTTCTAAAGGCCTACTCCCACTGCTCCGAGGGAACACAGCTCTCCTTTCCGTTTGCCCTAAGAAAGTTAAAGACGGCCCAGCACGTCATCTGATCCACATGTGACATCACAGGCCCGGGATAAATAAGAGGGGCTTTGACCATGGCTCAGGACCACTCTCTCTTGGGACTCCAGCCTCTCATCTTCTTTCTTTCCGCTCCTCCATCTCCTACTCTCCAACATGGTGTGTACAAAATGGTGTCTTGGATCTTTTGGGTGGGGCAGTACCAGTGGAGCTACTACTTCTTCTTCTGAAATTTCCTTTTACCGGGGAGTTCTGTATGGCATGTCTTTGGATACCACTTCCCAAAAAAAAAAAAAAAAAAAAAGCCCAAAATTGCAGCTGTCAATTCTTAATGGAGTCATTGAGCTCGTGTTAGAGTGGATAAATCGAGGCTGGCATTTTTTATCGTTGCTCTGAAAAGCCTGTCTTCGCAAATTGGGGCTTAAGTTCATTTCTCAGAAGATTCCAAGGTTGAGTTGTTTCATTTGGGCCCAAGACCACCGCCTTGGAATATATCCACATTTTTATCCTTAACATCGCTGTAGCCTTATGTCTAAATGCATGGAACCTGTCTATATATCATCATCCAACATATTTTAAGTGCACCATATGGATAATTACTGCAGTAAAGTCTAAGGCTTGGAATGAAGTTTGTTGTAGTTTGAGCATTCTTAGTTTTCGTACATGGCATTCATTCATTTTTTTTCTGTATTTCCACTGTGTTGTGTATACATGTGTTTGTGTGTTTGTTTGTGTGTGTGTTTGTGTGTGTTTGTCGGTGCTCTTTTTGTGTATGACAGACCGAGTTCACAGCGGACCAGATTGAGGGTAAGTGAAGAGACAGAAACATTCATCCTCATCTCTTTGTCAAGCCCCCGCACTCTCAGATCTTAGAAATACACTTAGTTGGCAGTTCAAAGATAGTAAAAACATTTCCTCAATGGCAAAAAGTGTGACATTTGATTGCGGAGATTTTGCCCTCCATTCATTCCCTCTTTGTCATTCGCACCTCTAGCAAGGAGTTTTTAACATTTTTCATGCTCAAGAAACCTTTACAACAGATACATTTTTTCCAGTTGAGAGTTAGGCCAAAGTAATTGGTATCTGAACTTCTAAGAGTTTAAATGGGATTAAAAAGGTCCTGAGTGGAGACAATCCTAGAGGATGCCATTCCTTGGTCTTGTCCAGTTGCCAAGGAAGATCTGTCTATTCTAAGCCGGGCCAGCCTTGTCTTGCATGGCCCTTACACTGCAGAGGTGTTAATCCCCTGTCCAAGGTTTAAGATGCACACCCAGTGGCATCTCCTTACACCAGGAATCCAAACTTCATGATCCCCCTACCACCACAGGCAACCCTTTGTTCCCTGCTGAAAGACGTGTCCTTTAAAAACATCGTCCTACGTTTGTCGAAAGGCATTCACTTTGCCTCTGCATCTGGCTCTAGTAAAAGACAAGATGACCTTGTGTTGCCCATCAGAAAGGATCTGAGATCCCTCATTAAATTTTAGAAAAGGCATGCATAATTCTATTTTTGCATGTACGAATATTTTCAGTCGTCATCCAGAAGTGACGACAGTGTATCCAGCTTGAATTTTCATATTTGTGCTTCCCAAAGTAGCAGCGCAAGACTCAGCATTACATGCTATAATTATCATTTACAGTTTTACGCACACTTTGGCAATGCTCTGATACTGTCAGAAAAGAGAAACTGCTACTTCAGCGCAGTCTGGTACACTTATGTCGACGACCAAACCCGCAAGTCGGGTGCCAGTGGAATGCAGGCCGGCCGTGCAGGAGGGGGTGTTGATTACACTGCAGTCAGCATTCTTATGTTTAACTCGAGCAGGGTCAGGGGGCTATGCCTCTATATGGCCTGGGTTACTTTCTCAGGGTGTATCAGTTGACCCCCATGTTGCCCCAAATGTAGGTGGAGGGGGGGTAGGGTGGAGGCTGGCACAGCTGTCGCCATTGCTGCTGTTCGGAAATCGCATAAGAGCACTAATCTGTCGACAAATGACTCTCCTTTGGCTTCCCAGTTGGATTCATAGAAATGGCTAACCCTTGTCCAGGCCCCACTCGCCACCTTTTTTCTCCTGTTGGGATACAGCTGTCGCGCCCAATTATCTGTAGACAATGAGGGGAGTGTGCGCCTTTCATTGTCCTTGATCCTCCAGCACGGCTTGAAACCACATACCTGCCATAGCTCACTAAGAACCCTCTAAGAGAAGGTATAGAAAACACAAGGGGATGGATCTAGTGGGCACCATAGGGAGGACATTGCTTGCATTGCTTTCATGTTAGTCAAGAATAAAGGATTTGTTTCATTTTCATGTTCAATAGAAATGACAAATCATCTTTTAGCTTTTGGTATGTGTGACCCCTTTGCCCAGGCATTCATAGATCTGATAGATCTAGAAACGATATGTTTTCCTCTTAAATCATTCGTTTGTAAATGCATAACCTAGAAATGTCTATTTGCTTTATTTCAAGATGAATGATTTATTTCTAACTCTATCCTCATGTCTTTCCCTTATTTTCCCAGACTTCAAGGAGGCTTTTGGTCTCTTTGACAGAGTTGGTGACAGCCAGGTGGCCTACAACCAGGTGGCTGATATCATGCGTGCTCTGGGCCAGAACCCCACCAACAAGGATGTCGCCAAGATCCTGGGCAACCCCTCCGCTGATGGTAAGAAAATCAGGATATGGCCAAGTGCAATATCTAAATTGCAGGAGGTGCCAAGTACCATTATAAATGAGGTATTGGCCTCCAAATCGTGATCTCCTGACATAAGAAAACATGTTGGTTTGGTAGAGACCCCTTCTAAAATCACACTATCATCATCATCTTAATAGTTTTGTCAGTGAAAATTAAGATTATGTTGCAAAAAACATCATTCTTCCTAAAATTCTGAATCATACGTCAGTCGCAATATCTGTCAGAATATTTGCATTATGATTTTTTTTTTTTTTTTGACCATATCATTCAGCCCTATTGCATGCATGTATAAAATAAAAACATATACAGCTTAAAGGACATTATAAGCCAATTATATGTCAGAATGTAAGAATGCAATAACTTCTTGATAGTACATATCTAATTTTGTTCCTTTTTTTCCACTAACAGATATGGCCAACAAGAGGATCAACTTCGACGCTTTCCTGCCCATGCTGAAGGCCGTTGACGCCATCCAGAAGGGTACCTACGACGACTACGTTGAGGGTCTGCGCGTCTTTGACAAGGAGGGCAATGGCACAGTCATGGGCGCTGAGCTGCGCATCGTGCTGTCCACCCTGGGTGAGTCTCAAGTCTCCCTGCCATTGGGCCAAATATAGATGCACACAAATATAGCCTGCTTAGCACACATAATACGCGAGTGTGAAAATGGAGAGTGCCATCCTGACATGGCTCCTTGTGCGTCTGCAGGAGAGAAGATGACTGAGCCTGAGATTGATGCCCTCATGGCCGGACAGGAGGACGAGAACGGCAGTGTGCACTATGAGGGTGAGCTTTGACTTCCCAATAAGGCCACTTCCTGTTGGCTACAGACCCATACGTTTTGCTCTTGTCTTTTCATTCAAAAAAAAAAAAAAAAGAAAGTCAAAGTGGATATAATGGGATAGCACAAAAGAAGTGTCAATTTCCCAAGTGCAATATGTCCATTTTGTGTGGAAAATCCTTCTGTGAAATGTATTTTTAACACTCAGATCAGTTCTGTGCAACTGTAAACATTTTGTCGACTTATGGCTTAAGTTGCCTGCTATCCTTTAGATATTATTTTCAATTTTGTGCTTGCAAATCAATAATTGTGGAATAATACTCCAGCTGTCAGACTAAGTTTCTCTCATTTTGTCAAGTCTTCTGATATGCTAAATGCACCACAGAATGATTATTTAATTTTCTTTAATTTTGGTATTTTATTTTTTATTTTATTTTGCCTACATAATATCTTATGTGCCGTGTGGTTTCTTTTCTCTCCAGCTTTCGTCAAGCACATCATGTCTGTGTAAGAGGCCAGCAGTAGGAGTGCTGAGGAAACTGTAGCTTGTCTACAGATCGCCAAACGGTGTCAGGACATCCGCACTGTTTCAAAGACCAACGCAGGAAAGACAAGGACTATGTACAAGGGATGTTGAAGCCAACCCATGTTGTTTATTTCGTTTTCCATTTTGTCTCCAAACCTCCTCTCTGTCTGGACATCACCAACAACTCTCCGCTGTAGACCCCCCTCATCTGGCCTCTGCCCCCCCCCG
>OMLF01056887.1:5252-15744 GCA_900302615.1 Holocentrus rufus | reverse complement strand
ATATATATATATATATATATATATATATATATATATATATATATATATATATATATATATACAGTACAGGCCAAAAGTTTGGACACATCTTCTCATTCAATGCGTTTCCTTTATTTTCATGACTATTTACATTGTAGATTCTCACTGAAGGCATCAAAACTATGAATGAACACATGTGGAATTATGTACTTAACAAAAAAGTGTGAAATAACTGAAAACATGTCTTATATTCTAGTTTCTTCAAAGTAGCCACCCTTTGCTCTGATTACTGCTTTGCACACTCTTGGCATTCTCTTGAAATTCCACTAATTATCCCTGACAAGGCACACCTGTGAAGTGAAAACCATTTCTGGTGACTACCTCTTGAAGTTCATCAAGAGAACGCCAAGAGTGTGCAAAGCAGTAATCAGAGCAAAGGGTGGCTAGTTTGAAGAAACTAGAATATAAGACATGTTTTCAGTTATTTCACACTTTTTTGTTAAGTACATAATTCCACATGTGTTCATAGTTTTGATGCCTTCAGTGATAATCTACAATGTAAATAGTCATGAAAATAAAGGAAACGCATTGAATGAGAAGGTGTGTCCAAACTTTTGGCTTGTACTGTATCATCAACACCTAGAGAGGTGTCTCATTTCAAGTTGACGAGCCGCTTGTTACCTGCAAATCACATTGACAGATACGCTGCGCCCTCTCCAAGGGAGTGTTTTGCTCACTTGCAATGTGATCAGCGCTCTGTAGTAACTTGGTTGATATGTCACTCCATTCCTGTAACCATCAAATCATGAACTTTTTGATGCTTTAGTATGGCCTTTCATAATGTTATATTTGAATGAGTTAACATAGCTAACAAAGTACAAGTAACAAGTAGCATTAATTGAAAATAAGCTTCAGAAAAAAGAGCATACCATTAACCACAATGATACAGCTGTTCCCCAAGCATTGTTGAAATAACCAGGAAACAAATTTTGTTTCAGCTCATGAAATAAAATTACATTAGCTGGGAAACAAGAAAACATACATCTGTTGATAGGCCATGACCCTGAAAAGTTGAGCTGTAGCCAACAGGCTTGTTGTTTGTTTGCTTAGAGAGAACCATTATACTTTTCTTGGGAGTCTTTCCTTGTCATATCTGAGAGTAGTGAGGCCTACATCATGCGACTGTGTGTCTTGTGCTTTTTGTTTGTTTCCTTCTGTTTTATTTTATTTTGCTTGTAGACTGTATTTGATCATATTTTTTGTTTTGTGATCTCTGCATAGTTTTTACTTGAAGCGAACTCAGTAACAGTTCAAACTGTGATTGGATCATGGGCTGGTCCAATAAGAGATCACTGGTCCAGTCAGTCTTAAACACCCCCCCACCTACTGTCCAGGAACACCCAAAGACGGTCAAGGTGTCTGGAAGTTGCAATGAAGGTTTCATTGACTGCAGTTATTGCTCTTTAACATAATGTGACTGCAGCTGGATATGGCATGTATCTATTGCTGTAGATAAAATATTTTTTGCATTGCTTTCTTCCATTTGTTTTCATCTTAATATATTTTTCAGCATGCCCTTGCTGAATTTCTCAACCAAAATATCAGAATTTGTTATAGGTGGTTTTGATACAACTAAAAATCCCATGGCAGTAGGGGTGGTGTTACTGGTTGTCTATGTTCTGGTCATGGCAGGCAATGTAATGAATATACTCATCATCGTTTGTAACAAGCAATTACACAAGCCGATGTATCTTCTGATTTGCAATCTGGCTGTGGTTGACCTGCTGTACAGTTCCAGTGCCACTCCAACAATGATAGGGGTTTTGATTGCTGGTGATAAGACCATATCCTATGTGCCATGCTTGGTTCAAATGTTTGTTTTCCACGTGGCAGGGGTAATGGAGATGTTTGCTTTAGCTGTTATGGCATTTGATCGATTGATTGCTATTTCATATCCTCTGAAATATCATAGTTTTTTAACAAATGTACGCACTGTTGTCCTGACGTATCTCCTATGGATTGTTGCCTGTGCTTTTGTGTCAGTTATGCCTGCTGTTGTGGTTCCTTTGCCTTACTGTCACTCAAGGCTTAAGTACATTTTCTGTGACTTTGCTACTGTAGTGCGAGCCACTTGTGTCAGCCCCTATTCCATTTTCAATATGATAACCATCATAACTTTCTTTCTATTATTTTTCACCTTTGGTTTTGTTTGCCTGTCATACTTATGGATCATAATTGCTGTGAGATCATTCTCCAGAAATGACAAAAAGAAAACATTGAGCACTTGCTTGAGTCACATGATTGTGGTAGTATGTTATTACTGTCCATTATTTATTCGCATAGTCTTGACCAGGTTAGGCGTGGTGTTAACACTTGAGGAGCGCCATGGCTTGATGGTCGGAGCCATTCTTGGTCCATCTCTTGTAAATCCTTTTGTCTACTGTTTTAGAACTAAAGAAATAAGAGATAAGATGCTTAGGAAATTCCAAAAAAAGCTCAAAACCACTGAATAGTTAATAGAGCTTATGTAAATACTTGTGACATATGTTGTCTTTTGAAAGCTGCATTCTTGGATGATGTGTTTAAGTAAAATTATTTAATATTTGTGATGGTACAAACACAGTAAATTTTTTATTTTTTATTCATTTATTTATTTTTTTATGCTTTTCAGTATTCACCAAAATATGTGTAATAGAAAGCACCAGACAATGTCTTCTAGCTTGTGTTTCATCACATTGTATTCTTTTGCAAGTTTTGGCAAGATACATAAAATGTTTGTTAAAAGTCACCCGAACAAATCTTATATAAGTATCTCATCCACTTTGAAGCCACTCTGATTTCACGTTGTTTTTAACATTTGTGAAATGGCTTTTCAATGCTTTGAGAAAGTGGAGGGAAGCTCCCAGGTGCTAAAATGCAAGATAAATGTGTGAGTCCATGTCATGGGCACAAAGGAAAAGGAAACCACCTTTTTAGCAAAAGCAAAAATTGTGATAATTGAGCATGTTGCTTTAGATACAAGATAAACCTGGATGTGTCTGGATAATGGATATTTCCATCAGGAGAGACTAAATTGGTGGTGGGGAGGTGGAGGGTTTAAACTCCATTTGTGTCAGACAGCTGATGTTGCTGAGGTAAACTCAAAAAAAGAAATTTTGGTCCGGAGTACCGATGAATGAGGGATTTCCAGGTTCAATGTCATTAGGATTTTTTCCTCTTATTGTCACTATTATGAAATGAGGAATTATAAATGAACGTCAAAAATAACTCAGGCAGTACAACTGTTTCTTCATTTTGTTTCACTTACCACTTCATTAAATTCATTAAAATGATGAAAAAAAAAATCAGTCTCATAGTGAGGCATTTCAAAAGCAAAAAGATCAAATGAGACATGGTATGAAAAGTGTTTTTTCAGCTATTTTCAGCTGTTGATGACTTTTTATCACACTATTGGTATCATAAGTATTTTATTAAGGGAATGAAGATTTTATTGAAAACAAGAGATTAGAAAGCATGTGAATTTTCATTTTAAATATTTTAAATATTGGAAAAAATTATGAGAGGCATATATTTTAAATAAAACCAAGTTTAGCCATATTTCGTCATATTTGTTTGTTGTCTCCTGGCATCTCACACGATGCAGAGCAGAGTGGACCAGAGCTAGATCAACTGACGTGGGCACCAAAATGAAAAGGGCACATTTTTCTGTTCCGTTCCGCCCCATGTCATGAGGGAGACCATCTGCTCTCAGAATATGCACGTCCTCTGACCTTTGACACTGTGCTTGCATACATATTGAAGGTAGCTAGCTCCCGATGTGGCAACTGCTGTCCACAATCAAGGCCAGGTTGATGCAAAAAAAAAAATCTCTCAAAGTCGGTACCAAAAACTTAAGAGATAGAATCACTGAAGACTTTAAACATGATGGTCAAGAATCAGGCAGAGTGCAGAGCAGGCTTTATTTTCATTTAAGATCTCACATAGAAACAAGCATGAGTCAATCCCCTGGGACGACTGAATATCAACTAGAACACACCTGTTTATATACTTTTTTGACAGTCCTCCCGACTCCTGGAGGCCAGCCCTATCTATTTCTTTATTTGGCTTTTTTTACGGAATCAAAAACAATGGTGTCATCCTTTCTTACATAAGATTTTGATAAGAAACAATGGAATCATGTTTGGGCCCTGGGCATCACTGGGCAACTCTCAGCAGACACTATTAGAAACAGGTCTGAATTAGGCTGTATTTTTAAAAAGTATTTTCTCTACACACAAACTTAATTTTAGAACGACATTGATTGTTCTTAATCATGTATGTGATCATTGTAAGATATATTAGCTTATACAGTGTTGATATAGTATTTTAGAATAACCCCTTCACTCGCTGCTCATCAGCTACTAGAGAACAGGTTGATTTTGTTAGTGCTTTAATAGTAACATGCCAGGCTGTCTTTTTTATGACAACTGGCAAGCTGACAAAAAATATTTTTAAAAAATGGCTTCGGAGAAGAGCCACAGTGAGGAAGGCGTACTGTACAACCTGCAGAAAGGAGACTGACCTGTATATGATGGGGGAGTTAAACTTATCTGAAAAGTGTTCATGACAGACGTGCCTTAACATGTAACAGATGTCTGTTCAAGGAGAAGTCTCACTCTGAAATCTCATGGGAAGTGAGTTGTACACACACACACACACACGCACACACACGCATTGTACAGTGATAACTCTCCTACATACTTGACTGGAAGCACTTTTTGTCTTGTATTCTTTGATAAGCTGTAGACCTAGTAAGCTAGCTGACTCAGCAGCTTTTGTGGTGCTATCTTAAAGGCCTTGATATACTTCAAAACGGGTGTGCACGCGGACAGCTGCAGATGAGCTCGCGGACAGCGGACGGGCACGCGGCTCTGTTATACTACAATTTGGCTGTCGTGAGGGGCCATGCTTCACCAGAAGAGAGTCCCATTACCACAATGAAACACAAAGCCCTTACTATGTCATTAGTTTTCCTTTCATCCACGCACAGAACACCTTAATTTTTAAGGGTCGAGTTAAATTAAAGGATCCCGTTTCTAGTGAGTGTTTAATGAAGTTTGAGTGACTTTCAGTCTGCCTCGCAGATACTTTCACTTTTACCTGCACACCTCCACGTCTCTCCCCACTGCCTGTGCGATTTCTCTCCACGCATTTGCACACATTGGATTGTCTCTATTCCTCAGAGATGAACTATGAGTACAGCCGGACCTCCTGGAGCATGTGCAGTGGTGAGCGTACCGCAGCGTACAGGAGCGCACAGTCCACGCGGTCACAAAAATCTGGCTGTACAGCGGACGTCCGCTAGCTGTCCGCGCGGACACCTATTGACGTCACTTGGTGACGAAATTTGCGTCACGCAGACCCTAGCGGACCCTCGCAGACATGCGGACACGCAAAGTATAACAGGGCCTTTAATCAACATGGATATGGATATATGCTTATGTACATAATCAGAGACATTCAGAGACAGACGTTTTTTTTCCCCAACACTGATGAAGTGAATCCAGGCAGAAGAAATTATTTGTCATTGATTCCCCTTATTAAATGTCTTGAAATGTAAATAAAGAGAATCAGAAAAGACAATTTCTAAGCTTTGAGACAACTAAGATGTGGATTGTGTAGAAGGGGCAGCCGTTCAGTATCAGGGTATGTCCGAAGTATTTTGTATATTCACTGTGATATTAGAGGCACATTGTTCAATGACATACCATCAAAATTATATAGCCAAACTAATCACCATTACAAGTTTTTACATTTCCTTGCAAGATCTCAAGCTGCTTTTTCAGAAAAGGGTACTTGAATGAATGATATTCAAATTTCAAGCAAGAAAAAATACTTTTGTGTAAAATGTATTTGATCCCTTATTTTTTAGTGATAGCAGTTTTTAATTGAAATGTTTATGAAATGTTGCATGCTAATGTAAACCTTTCTCAATACACAGCAACTCATGCTTCATCCAACTCTTACAACTTCATATGTCTCTCACAGTGGGATCTGTCGCAAACAAGTTAGTGTTTACTGTACTGTGTGTCATTAAAGCCTTTGAGGTTTATCACCAGAGCTAAGTATAGAGCAGAAGTCTCTCAGGAGGGCTGTGTGGGTTGCATCCTTCCCATCAACACCACTGTAAACAAAGAAGTCATTAACTTAATGAGCAAAGTTGAGTGAAAGTAACAGTGAACACTTTGTACAAACTATTATGCAACAAATGGTTCACTTGAGTGAACAATTTTAATGTTTAATGTGAAAAGAAACACTCTGATATGTAATGACATAAAACAAGCCAATCAGGTGCAGGTTGACATGATAGTATGCCAATTTTACAGGTGCTGTGTTCCACAAAGCTTAGTTCAATCATGAAACACAAATAGCAGTTCTTTTTTTATTACCTTAAGCTGTGAGAGAAACTGCTCGTGTTATGTCAGCCTTACAACCTATCTATGAAAAGAAACATAAAACAGGAAAGAAATAAGAATTAACTTACAGCTAAGAGAGGTCACCCCAAAATCTGTGGTTTTCTGTTTCTCATTACTCTTATTACATCTTTCAAACTAGCAAAAAAATGAGAGACTTTAGATCCTTTTGTTGCCAGCAGTGTATACTACACAACAAAATTCATGTACAATTCATTCAATTCATTTTTCTTCTTTTCTTCTTTTTTCTTTTCTTCTTTTCTTCCCTTTTTCCCTTAAAGTGGGTTTATAGGGGAGTTTTTTCTTGGCCAATATGAGGCTTAAGTCAGGGGGTGTCGTCCTATTCTGTTTCTTGTAAACTGTGGGCCTGTAAAACCCTTTGAGACTGTGTACAGTGATTTTGGGCTCTAAATAAATACGAACTTGAACTTGAACTTGAACATTCATTAATTCAAAACAAACCATTGTAGTTTAAATGTTAAAATGTTGTTATACAGTATTTCACTTGCCACAGTATTAAGCAGCCTGTCAGATTTCAGCTCAGCAGAGACTTGATCTTTTGAGAGGGAAGGAAAAGAACATGTCACATTATCCCGGTTGTGTCAACATATTAGATTTGTGTTACAAGTATGACTTCTTGTACTTCGCCCCGAGCTTCAGAAGTCTGAATCATGTTTAATGTCAAGAATAAAATCAAATAAAAATAGAGCTTCACTTACTTCACTTAAAATCCTCCAAATATTGAATCTCTCAAATCAGTAACTGGTAAGGATTTATTTCAGAATCTGCCATCCTGAACGCTTTCATGTTCAAAGAGCTCTCTGCAGATGGAAAGTGTTATTTAAAAAAACGGCACCCCTAAGCAGCCAAGGACAAGCCCTGGCTGTCGGGGGGCCTAAACTGAAATATAAAATGTTTGTGGGGCCCAGACAGTCGACAGCTGGCCCTCAGCAAACAGACTCAAACTGACAAACCCTCAATACAAGAGTCTATTGTGGGTGGTAGCTCTGCTCTCACTGATTTCAATGATAAAGAAGTTTCTTTAAATCACGATACAGTTTCATGTGATTAAAAAATATGTCAATTATAGATAAATAATATGATATGAATTCAACTTTGCCAGCTGTAGCATGGCTTGTGCCTTTCGTAAACAAGCCTTATGGGGTTGGAGTGCTGAGTGTGTGAAATCTCAGTGCACTTGCCTCTCAGGTGTCTTTGTTTCTCAGTGCTTCAGTGTCACTGCAGTCCCTATCCTTCTGTTTCCATCACAGACCTGTGGTTGCCTGTGTTGTTGCCTGTAGCCATAGTGCCAGCTAGTGGATAAAATCTGTAACTGCTTTATGATTTGTTCAATGAAACCATATAGATTTTTTCCCTCTGAGTGAGCACTAGCTACTGGTTAGCAGGTTGGTTAACTCATTCATTCATTTTTTTTTAAGCTGCTTATTCCTACTGCAATCAGGTTCACAGGGAGTTACAGCTTATCCCAGGACATATTGGGTGGACAGCAGGGAAACACCCCATACAGATTTCCAGCCCATCAAACACTCACATTTATACCTATGGATAATTTATGGTCTCCAATTCCCCTGACTTGCACGTCTTTGAATGTGGGATGAAAGGAAACCTGCAGAAACATAGGGAGTATATGCAAATTCTATACATAAAGGGCCAGGACAGGGAATTTCACCTTGGACCACCTTGCTGTGAGGCAGCATTGTTAACTACTGAACCACCATGCCACCTTTGCTCAGGCAACTGATAATTAATATATATAAAGTTATAACTATAAAAAATATACCATAAAGAGGGAGCTTTTGTGTTGTGACAGGGAGTCTAATCTGTCAGCCCAAAATGAATATTGAATACGTATAAGCCAAATAAAGATAACATCTCTCAGACAATGAAATGGTAACATGCATGTAGGCGAGCAGCTGATATGATGGAGTTTCCACATTGTCTAAAATGGAGGTGTGCAATGCCAGATTTCACCACATGGTGGTGACAGAATTCATTATTGCCACCATATCACTGCAAGAATGATCATCAAAAACCATAAAATGTATCATCAGGTGGAGAAATTCTCGTTCTAAGGTTTGCTTTTAATCTTTTTACTGTTCTTGACTGTGCACAACACAATAGAGGTAGTATTGCTAATCAAAAACATGAATTGAGAACATTTAGTTAAATGAATGGGATAGGGAATACTCCATATAATATCAACATGATCTGTCATTTCTATCATGTAAACATGAAGAAAAAGATGCTTTAAAGTCCCCATAACACCACACATTATGAGGAAGTCTCTATTAATTTTGCCATTTTCAGTTCACCAAGAATTCTCAGGATATACAACCAACAATGCAGCATTTATTAATTAATTTATTTTTATTTTTAGTGGTCAGTGTTTAGTTTGCTGTATTAAAGCTGCAGTCAGTAGTGGACGTTAATAAAGTTGCACCTAAATGTGTGCTATATATTGGAGGTTTATCCCTGATTGAAAATAGGGGTGCAGCATGATGAAAACACTTAAGTTCATTGGAAGTCTCATACCAAACTTATAACATGGTTTAATTCATTTTCATTTATTAAATTGTAGTCATCACATGTTCTAGCCCATTTCTAGTAATGCTGATACCTGGTTTTCTGTGTATTCTGACAGAAACATGTCCTCAGAGGGGCATAATAGGTACCAGTGTATTGATAATATATATGTGTATTGATATATTATTGGTGTCATTACGTGATTTTTCCCACTTCACTCACTGTATGGCAATGGACTAACAGGTTAAAGTGAAACAGATGGTATTATTGTGTTGCAGTTGGATTTTGAGCCAGATATTTTAACTCTAAAGAAAAAAAAATCAGCAGTGATGACATTCTGTCGTGTTTGTGGCTGTCCTCCCTGCATTTTTGAAACAGTGCCAGAAGAGGGCAGCAAAATACTGAGAATAGAAAGGATCTAAGCAGCATGCTGAACATCAAGTGCTCATGAGCCTCTCCTTTATTTATCGGTATTAACTATTTTCTGTTGTATTGATGGCCCTCTGGTATTTGAAAGTTGTGTGCTCAATGGGTGTTTAAATGGTTAATTTCATTTGGTAGATTGATGTGTAATATTAAGGGAGTGGTTGTAATCATCGTGAAAGTTTAGGTAGCTTTTTTTTTTCCAATTGGTAGGTATAATCAATTGTAATTCTTCATAGTTTGTTACCCATATGAATCATCTGGGTCTGGCAGCTCCTTTCAATTCCCCAGATGACATCTGAAGTTTAAGATTTCAAAGATTTTGTGAAATACATTGCTGCTACACTCTTAGTTCAACAAATAACATGTTGGTATAATGTTCCATCAAATCTTAAATATTTTGTTAATTCTCAATAAACTCTATTCAAAACAAGGTTAGTATGTCTTGGTAAGATGCCTTGAACATCCAGTGTATTGACTGTAATTCTGAAACTGTATTGTTATAATAATAATTCTTCTTATTATTTTTATTTTCTTACCATTTTAGTAGAGTGGCAAATCTGAAACTCCTACTGTAGGTAATTTTTTTCTTAGCTTACATGTGTCCTGGGTCCTGTCTTGCTTTTCTCAGTCTGTGCATTCCATCCAACACACATTAAATTTTAATATTTCAAAATTCAGGTTTAAGGAAGTATTAATTTTCTTTTATTTTGTGTGTTAACGTGTCATTCTTTCATACAAGCAGATTTTCTCTCAGAATGTCACTAAAATAACGACATAAAGTCATAACAACATGTAATGATGTAAGAGCAACAAAGCATGACCATAGTTGGTTTGGATGCTCTGATGAAACATGGGTCTCATGATGTTATCTGTAACATCTTTCCAGGTTTTCAGTTGCTAATCTATGTATTATATTACAACTGAGAACAGTCAATGGTTGGGTGAATTAGTATTTGGGTATGTATATTTTCTGGGATATGTTGTGAAAAAAGAGTTTCTTGGTTGATCCATTTTTTAGGAAAGAAGAATTCAAACAAAATTTATATAAGTAAATAAATTTATATTTTTTATTAATTAAGAAAGAAGGACAG
>OMLF01056885.1:0-12874 GCA_900302615.1 Holocentrus rufus | reverse complement strand
TAGCTCACTTCAGTGTGACCTGTCTCTCTTTGAGACAAATGTCAATCCAGTCACGCACACGGGACTGGCACCCTGCCCTCAGCTATACGACCACACAGATGAGAGAGAGTGATCCAGACAAAACGCACGCGCGCACACACACACACAAACACACACACACACAGTCTTTGGCAATGATTATGCACATTCAACAATAAGAATAATGTCTCCCCTCCCTCGGGATTCTCAAAAATACGCCTCCCATTTACTCTCACACATATACATCTGTCAGCGCCCAATTCCCCAAACACTGAAACTTTCATCCAAACTCTCACTAGGGCTGCCCCCTCAAAGTCAACAATTCAAATCATTTATCATAAGTTTTTTTTTTTTTTCTTTTCTTTTTTTTTTAAAGACAGTCGAAAGGGTCCATTGCAATATCACAATATAGCAGCTGAAATATAGCCTGTTCCTGCCAAGATGCACCTTCATGTGACAAGCAACGTGTGGTTTCAGACAGAACACAGAAGCACACAGACACACTGCCGCCTATAGTGTTCCTATAATATTTCTATGGTTATTAAGAAGCCTCACTGCTTGTGACAAGCACAAAATCGAGGTGAAACCCTGAGAGGGCTATAAATTTAAGATGTTTAATTTGCTCCATATTTCAACTGTTCATATTTTCTAATGAAAAATAAACGAAAAAAAATGAAATTAAAAAATCTAATGAAAAAATAAATAAAGACAAGTTATAACAGCTTCATTTACCCAGACACACCTGTGTGCTCTCTCACTACTGTGTCTCGTTATTCCGCCAAAGCCCGCAATTAAAGTCTTTGTGCAGCTGTTTTGATACATTTTATACATTTTAAATGCTCAAATCTATTTGTGTGACTCTGTTCAGTTGATTATGATTGCTTTTGTTATTATTAACATGGTCTATCAACACTGAAACTTGTGCCAATGCATTTTACAAACACCAGTGTCGTCTATGAATAAAAAAAAAAGAGAAAACATTAAAAAATAGAACAACAAATACTCAAGTCATCATATTGAACAGCCGAATCTGACTTGACATGAGAAATACTGAGTTCACTGCAGCCGTAGTTAACTCTCACTTGCCCACACACAAGACACACACTCAAACTTTTAAGTAAATTGTGACACACACACGCACGAACATACATTCATAGCCAGTTCTGCCTCCATCAGCTTTCATTAGTCCTAACTTCTTGATTGACCTGACTTTCTGGCCGCCTGACTGACTGACTAGTTGATGAGAGTGTGGAGGATGCCAGAGAGAGAGAGAGAGAGAGAGAATAGATTGACATAGAGGAAGCGAGGGCTGTCCCAATATGCTATTTGTTACGCCATCCTCCAGACAAACAAATTTACGTCTCCCCTTCCAGAAGGTCAACTGTGCTCAAATTCATAAATAAGGCTGTAATTGGTGCAGGAGGCAGCGGAGAGTCTCAAAGGCCACTAGCACCCACCACCCTGCTCCATGAATTACTGCCTGACACTGACAGAAGTGCGAGGCTGTGAGTGTGTGTGTGTGTGTGTGTGAGAGAGAGAAAGATTATGTACCTGCAGCCATACGTTACAAGGGCTGGGTAATGTGTTTGCATGATTGAGTGATATTAATATTACCAATACAAATAGTTCACTCACACACTGTCTATTCTTCATAAGCTAAAGAATAGTGCAAACAGGAAATACCAAGGAAATGCTATGCTACTCTGAAACTATTATCAGGCATTCCAGGCAACAACAGTCACAGTGTGGATGTGGTTATACGTGCTATCTTTGGTGTACCGGTGCTTTCATTCTGCCCCTTGTTGTGTGTTTTGTGTGTATGCATGCATGTGTGTGTGTGTGTGTGTTTATGTGCGTGTGTTTGCAGCCTCTTTGTAACAAGCCTCTCCATCCAATTAAGCCAGTGTAAGCCAGAGAGGAGAAATTCTGTTCCTCTATACTATTCTGACACTGCCTCTAAAATGTGTGGCAGGAAAACACACACACACACACACACACACACACACACAGATAATCAAAGGCGAAGCGGCACAGACACACAAAATGTAGCAGCATCCATACACAATGAGTGCGAACAAATACAAGAATAACATACATGCACACCGGCGTGCACACAAACACAACGGTTTAAAAAAAAAAAAAGAAAGAAAGAAAGAAAGAAAAACTCACATGAATGCAGAAAGGTATGGAAATACGCACAGGAAAGAACACACATCCTGTCTCCTTTGAATATTCAGTTTTCTTTCACATGCAAAGTAGTCGCACTGGGTCTGGAATGTCACTTTTGGCCCCCAAGGAATAAATTCACTGAAGCGTCTATGACAATCGCCAGACTAAACGCTGGCACTAAACACCAGCCGCGGCTGTGGCAGGGAGGCTCGAAACAGCCATGACAAATCAGCTTGGGAAAGAATAGTGCGTTTGTCATAGTTTATAGGGGTATTTTATGGCATACATCTGAAAAACATATTCCAGGGTTTAGCACATGGCTCCTGACCAAATGGGCCGTATTCTCTCTTTACCCGAGCGAGCAGAATCAGATGAACAAGTAGGAACAGGAGCGAGGCAGTGAGGGTGATGCTGTTGTCAAAGCACTTGAAACTGGACCCAGTAAGAAAAAAAAAGAATGTGGGAGTGTATGGGTGCAGGATGAAAAAATATTTGGGCTGATAATCAACAGTGTGCATGATTTTAATTGAATTCTGAATCAAAATGTTTGCATGGAAGTATAAATCTGCATTAATATCCTATAATATCGTTTGAAATCATCAGAAACCACCAGAAACCTTCAAACAGACACTGTTCCATTGCTGCATCGTTTTGACTCGAAGCTCATTAAAAAACTTAAAAAAGTAAACTGAGAATTACAAGTTGGGAATCCAGGTATCATTTCAGAGCTCCGGTTTCTCTCATTTCAGTTTCAAGTGACATCAGAGCAGCACATAAAATACCACAGAACAAACTGTCCTTTGCTGTTTGTGGTAAAAAACTGAATCAATATAAGAGCGTTTATTTACAGCTTAAGCAAAAGCTCTTGCATGCATTTTTCATCCTGCAGGAAAACTAGTTTCTTCTTCCTGTGGGCAGCCATTTTTTCCCCAAGTTGACATTGTGAATGCAATGTTGGAAATTTATTGATCTGAGAATCTGAGAAGTTCCGAGTTGGATTGAAAACAGCATTTATCCTAATCAAACTATTTTACCAGTTGGTTTGCTTTTGCTGAGGTAGTAAGTTTTCTGATAACTGTGTAAGTATTTAAGAGAAGCGTTCCTTCCAGCTTTTCGCCATTTAAAGTCACTTTATTGTGGGCCTGGATGAGATCTGGTTTTTCCACAGTCCTGTATCATACAAGTACTGCAAGCTTGTGTTTGGAGCCGGAGCTGAATAGTGCACTTCAGCGCTGCGTTAAAGTGCACTAGTTCAGTTGTGATGATGATTCGATGACTAAATTACCATCACTTTCACTCCGGACCGCACATCTAACTAGCATGCCTCCATCAGGCGCGGAATCACACTTTTGATGAGGCACCAAACTCACCTCACCGCCTAAACTAGCGCGCTCCGACCGGGTATTAAAGCTCCTTCACGCCCTAAGTGGCTTGCTTTATCGATACACTGAAATCCCGCCGCCACCAAACTGTCGCGCTTTGAACCGTTTTCTACAACCATCCTGTTTCCTCCCCCCTAACCCTCCATCACTGAATCCATCCCCTGCTAGTCCGTCTTCATCCCTCCCTCTCTTCACCTTGTCCAATCCCTTCAGTCAGCTCTCATCTAACTCTAAATCCATCCCAATCCTCATCTGGCTGCTCGTCCTCCATTTCTCCTTCCTTTCTCTCCTTTCTTCCTCATCCCCTCCTCCCTCCCTCCTCCTCTCTCGGCCTAGCCTCTCCTCCTTTTGTGCATTCCCTTTCTCCTCCCTCCCTGACAGCCATCGGGGAGTTTCTGCATGGTGCTGAGCAGAGTTTAGTAGGCCAAAGAAGACGCTGTGCCAGATTCTGCGCAGCGTGTTAAGCAACGAACCCCCTCGAAGGAATATCACCATTACTCAACACACACATACACACACACACAAAAAAAAACAACAAAAAAAAACCCTGCATCCGCCCGCCTCCTCAGGCCTGAGCTCACATACTGCAAGTCTGCCGTCACCAGCAGACAGCAAGGCGAGGGAGGGGATCGTTTTACACAGGGTCGACGCGAGAACAATACCGCATTATAACATCGTTGGAAGCGCCGCTCGCTATCCTGCCTCTGTGAACCTGGATATGTCACACCAGGAGAGGAAAGCGATGAAGGATGCGCCAAGAAAAGAAAAAGCTTTACACATCACAAGCGGGAGCGCAAACATGATTTCTTCCCCGTTTTTTTTTTTTAAGTTTTATAGCATTTTCGCACCCATCGGTCTATTGCAGTATTTATATTCAGAACAGGTGTTTTCCGTATTTCTGTTGGTTCGGCACATTTGCATCCCTGCTGAGCTAGTGACCCTTCAGAAGCGCCTCTCGGAGTGATTTAAAGGAAGAGTGTCAGCCTCTTCTAGGCAGCCCCATCCAAGGGCTGTCTATCCCATGACTTACTGGAAACCAACGGGGAATGATCTGTGCTTCCCAACTCTCCCAAGCGGAGTTCAATCGGCGTGGGTGTGGAGCTTTATCCAAAAGTGTCACAATCGTGTGATAAATAAAGTCAGCGCTGTCGGGGAGCCAGCCCGGCTGAGCGAGAGATGTAAGAAATAAGGAAAAGAGAGAGAGAGAAAGAGAGAGAGGGAGAGAAACAGGACAGACAGGAGGAGAGACAGACAGGGAGAGAAAGATGGATCGGGATGCAGGCCGCTGCCAAAGGAGAGGAGGCGCAGCGTTTGAGTCGTCCAGCCCTTGGTAGTGTGATTTATTCATGAGATAAGTCACCATGGCTGTGGAACGGGAGAGCGTAATGGTGTAATGTTTCCCCCCCTTGCCTGAGTGCTCGCCTCGGTGACTCAGGCCCGCCGTGCCCTCGCAGGGCCGGGGGAAGAGTTTCCCGCATCCAACACAGTTAGGGATCAGGGCCAGTATAGATAAACACGAGCCATCTGGGTGGTTGCAGGGTGCAGCTAGCCTGCGCGCGATGCTATCAGTCCCTCCTCACATCTGCAAAGTTAATGAAAGCTATTAATTCTTCCAATTATAACAATGAAGACAGCCCAATATGGGAAAAGTATACGAGGCCAACATCGTGACGGAAAACACAAAATAAATGAGGTTTCGGTTTGATTCACTGATGATCCTCTGCGCGGCTCGGGCGGGAAATGTGCGAGCGTGTACTCCGACAGTGTTTTTCTCCACTTAGCTTCTTCATGTGTATCTATTCATAAAGCTTATCAGAAAAGGAGTGCTAATCTAGGATCACAGTGCAGGCTGAATGACCATAAATCTCAGTTTAAGATGTGTAGTGGTCCCCGATCAGCTATCCTGTGCCGAGACGCTTTATGAATCAAAGCCAAGGATTATGGCTCTTCCCTCTGACAATTGTTCAAAGCAGTTTTAAAAGGATCTTTTACTGATATGCTCCCAACGCAGGCAACTTTCCGGTGAGACGAAGAGTAGACATAGCAGAAAGAGATTTTTCACTTTTGCAAGAATTTACTATTTTTTTTCTGAGCATATTTTTGATATATAATTAAAAATAATTACGGCAACACAAATAATATAATGTAATATCCTCTCTAAATGAGTGATTCGGCCAATCTGATTTCATAAGCGGTACAATCCAATTCACAATAAAACACTGCATGACAAGAACTGTCCCGAGGCGTCTCCTTATTCATTTCCAGATACTTCAAACTCTTTACAGCGCCCCTTCGATGGTAAAATACAATTTAGCTTCCACATTCTTTTCAGTCTTCTGCTTTTCCCGGCCCTACATTATATTTTCATAAGCCATGGCAAATTGTGAGGAGACATCAAAGATGAAAATCAGCGGTGGTCTGGCCCATTGTGCTTGCTAAAAGGTTTCTAAACTATTTATTTACCCTCCAATGGAGTCTTTCCATGAGACGATAGCAGCGGACTGTTATTGTTGTGGTGTGTGGCCCTCCATTCTCTGCTGAATGTGTGGGGCTGGGCTCTGAGGGAACAGCGCTTGCTCCATTGTACTTGAGCACAGATTACCACATGAACAGGAAGCTCCTTGGCTCAGTCGTCCGCCAGCAGCAGACCCCCTCTTAAATGCCCAAGACAGCAGACTCATTGTGGGCTGAATACGGACGGGTCGGCCCACAACCATGGATGCGTCATTACCATGACAATGAGCCTCATGCGGCGTTTTTCTTTATTTTATTTTATTTTATTTTATTTTCGATGACAACGCGGACGAGAGGGAGGCGAGGCATGCCACACAGAAAGCAGCCGTCAGGCCAGGGTGGCCTTCCTCCGTTTGTGGTTGAGAAAGAATGGGAAGGAAATGCATAATTAATCAATTACAGGCTGCTTCATGCCCTGCAGGCAGCCCAACTTATCTCGCTTCAATCCCATTGGCCCCAGGACACTCTGCCAAGCATATTTTAAGGCTCATCTCGAGACTCATCGATCTGTTAATCTGTCTCAGCTGCCAGAGTCGAACTATGGTAAAGTAGCATAGAGCTTCTCTGCTTTTTATACAAGTATTCCACTTTCTGACAAAGAATCCATAGTCACGCAATTGGTTCCTGGAGGCCAGGAGGTGATATCACAGTGGGTCTAAACTTGAAATAGAAAAGCAGGCAGACAAAAAGAAAGATATAGCAGATCGCCGGCTTGATGTTGAGTCTGCAGCGAAAGCTACAGCTGGATAGCAGGTGCAGAGCAGGGACTATAGATAATGAGGTTGAGTCACGATTTGCAGAAGTAAACAACTTGTGGACTGGGACTCGGGGACCAGTGCTCTATTGCACCAGCGTGCATCCTTGGTCCAAAAGATTCAGATCCCCAGTTCTGGTCCGCAGTCTCTGAACTTGTGCTTTGTTGTCAAGGAAACTTTATTGTTGTCTAGACTTAACAATCGCAGACGTTGGCCAGCGGGAAGACTAAACGGATGCAGGCAAAGAGAGAGGCGCTGAGGACTCAGCAGCAGCAGCAGCAGCCACCTCCAGCACAGAGGGATCTGGATCTTTAGGCGTCAACGCTTCTGAGTGAAGCTATTTTTGTTTCCTGGAACTAAATTTAGAGGACAAAGTCAGCCAAAAATGTGATTTGATAGTGGCTGTGTTTGCTGGCAGGCAGCGTTATCTAATTTAGCTTTCTATCATTATAGTGAACTTGTGTGGTATCAGTTGCTATGGTCTTCTCTTAAGACAGACACGGTCTAAATGGTCCTTCAACTAACCTCTGTATTGAATCTATATGTTATCCATGACAGTTAATCAGGAAAATATATATCCCTCGATCCCGAGTGTTGGGTTATGTGTTTGCATGGCCATACATTGTGCATACACATCAAAAATGCGGAAAATCAATACAGGATCCACACCCATCACAGTTACTTCAACACTTCTGATAGTTTCAAACACTCAGCCGAAAGCCAAGTCACCTCTTTGTGAGGACTCTTTCGTCAACTCTTGTCAACTGCAAATAATTGTCTTTGAAAAAGTCAACACTGTAGAACTTGTCGAGTGTGATATCTTGACCTGCAGACCTATTCAACATCAGTCTATGCAGCAGAGTAGGTATGTCGCCTTGGCATGTTCTTGCTTTCATGAAAGGCAGGTTAGAACTTAAGTGCATTTTATAGTTGAATGAAACGTAAGCGTAGTGTAAAACGTGAATGTAAAGAATGTGCCTGCCCTTACACTGAAGCTTTTATACTTTATACTATTTTATACGTGCTGTTAAATTCCCATACACAGACATCCACCCACAGTCAATCAATCAGAGTATTCGACCTTGTGAGCAAAATTCCGATTCTTGGGCAACTGTGCAACATCCACGCAGAGTCCCAAATACATGTCAAAAAGTCCAAAATAATATTTTCCATACTACATGCATGCAACGTCTCAATCAGTATTTGGCAAATCAGTGTGATCTCTACAGCCACCCGTAACATGACTCATCTGCTCTGAGATTTTGGAAATTGCCGCTGCTGTCTGTTGTACTTTAAGAAAAACAACGAAAAGAAAAAAAAAGACAAATCGAGGGCGGCTTACTTCTTTGTGATTTTTGGACTCAGGGTCTCTGTATCTTGCACTTGTTTCAGTTAGGCATGTCCGCACTCAGCATTGTCTGTGTGTGTGTGTGTCCCAGACAGAGCGAGGTGCACTGATAAACAAAAGAAACAGTGCTGTTGTGTGTGTGTTAAACTATTCTGGTCCGGTGCTTATTCAGAAACAAGGGAGCAGCAGTGAAGGAAACATTGAATGTAATGCCAGCTAAAGGGCATTCGAGCTATTCTGGTGACAAACAGGACCATGGCTAATGTATATTACCAAACCGACATCGAGCCAGCCATTTCCGAACGCAGGCAGGCGGGCAAACAGGCAGCCGGGCGCACTATTTAAAGACATCTGAGCTTTCTTTAAAGAGCCAGCATTCTCTTCTTGCCTCATTCCCTGCAGCTGAACAATAAATAACTAAATCACAGCACACTTAAAAGCCCCGTCGTGCCACAATACCCACATATCTCCCTCTCTCCATAGTCCCACTCCTCTCTTAACTGCTCTAAATTATTTCAATTCCGGGAGAAAAGTCATTCACATAAAGTAATCAGTCTCGGCTCACTCTCTCTCCCTCCACCGGACTTATTTGACAACTATTAGAAAGCCCACTGGTGAACTAAATAAATAAATAAATAAATAAATAAATAAATAAATAAAAAAAATAATAAAATATTGAATGCAATCTGAAATAATCCAGTTGGTCTCAGATTGAATCAGAGAACATCCCACCAGATTGTCCCATACAAAAGACACATAGAGAGAGATCAGACTACCCTATAGAACCGTAAATACTCCAAAAGATTTGCTTCTGTGTGTTATTAATATGATAGACTCATTCATTCAATTCATGAAGGATTTTCATGTTTGATTTCTTAAGAAGTGTGTGACTGGTGCTGTGGGCAGAGACAATGACTTGAATTTTCTCCACTGATGGCATAGTTTTGTAATGCAGTGAGCAGACGTGCATGTGCGCGCGCCAAGTGTGTCCCGGCATGCATGTATGCGTGTGTATGTTTAATCCGGTGGCGCGGCAGGTGCTGCTTACCCCCTTATTACCTAGCCGTGGTTGATTACTTGTAATGCCTGAGTGCGTATGGCTGAGGGCGTGCGCCGGTGTCAGTGGGAATGCCCTCTTAATGGGGGCAGCAATCAGGCAGCCGTCGCCACCGAGCCAAAGGAAAACAACGTGGAAACATGCAGCGTGTCAGAGGCTCATTAAGGAATGGAGCAGCGTTTATAACACTGCTGAGAGGAACAGTAAATCACTGTGCTCCCCTAGAGCGCTGAGTGGAAGGAGTCCTGCCCTGTTATATGCCCTGGCCGCCCTTCCACACACACTGGTGAATGTGTTTATGATTGTGCATGTACATGTGTGCCCGGGAGTGGAGGTGGTGGAGGCCTGTGCTTGAGCTATTTTTAAGAATAAGAGCAGGGGCTATGTGGAATAAGAATGTGATGGACAGAATTTCCTTGAATGTGCAGTGGTGCAAGAAGGGATGTGTTTGTGCTTGTGTGTGCCTCTAAATGGCTATAATTGCCACCATTTACATTCAAATATGAGTTTTTAAAATTTCTCAGGGACTAAAATAAAGGAAAACTGACCTCAACACACAAACTGTAAACCAGACCACAAACTTGGGCAAAATATGTTCAATATACTTGAAATAGTTTAGATGTATGAGTCACTTAAGGCCCATTTTAGTATTGCAGCATGGTGCCCCCTGTTGAAACACCATTGTCCATTGACTTATTGAAACATTTTTTCAGTCAAATGTCTGATATTTTGACTTCCTGAATGCCACAGCATTATGTGAATTTTGGTAATTTGCTGTAGAAGCCTTATTTACACATTTACATTAAAAAGTAAATATTAAAAGACTTACATTTTGAGTTCAAATGGAGTAAGAACACTCTAAAACATTTTTTTTTATCTCTACAAGTCAGTCTTTTCAAGAACAAATGTATATCCAAACTTGAAATGGTCAAACACAAAGTGAACTCTTTAATCAACAAAAGTGACGCTTTAAAGATAAAACATATGAGATTCTCCACTTGCATATGAAAGCGTTCAACTAGTATTTATTCCAGTTTAGTTCTGCACTTTTATCCCCATTTGACTCTGTTCCATCAAAAGTTTAACAGATGCGTTACCAGAGGAGACTCATTGTGCACAGTCTGAACTGAAAAGCGGCACAAGCATCATTTTTTCAACATTAGTTCTTGATTAACTCTTCCAATTAGATAGCCATCAGCAGGCTGGGGCCCTGATGCAAACCAAATGGGATAGCAGACACACAGCAGAGTGAATTGTGTCATTGTAAGGCTGATAATGGCCGCCTTCTTACACATGTTAAATGCAAGTCTGGGGGACCCCCGAGGCCCCTGGCGGCCTGTTTTTGCATGAAGTAAAATGCCTCCCATTCAATAGGGCATAGACAGCACCGTTAAACATTTATGGAGGTTGTTTAAACAGCCGTTAACTGCAGATTAAGTGAGATCTGCTCTCCTGGCCCCGAAGAATCTCCCGTTCAGAGCCTGTGCGCACACACAGACACACACACACACACACACACACACATGCATGTATACAATCACACATGCATTCACACACACACTTCAGCTTAGTAAAAGTGGTGTGTGTGCTGCTTGTGATGTGATGGGGCATAGGTCTGCAGAATTAAAGGTTTGGCATCCCATGGTTTTCTACTGGACTTTGAATATCTGTGACTAGGCTGATACTGCTTTTTATTGCTTGAATTGTTTGATTCCTACCAATAAGCCCTTTGGAGTTCAGTGTGTATTTTTGGACTTTTCTATGACAAAGAATTTTCT
The DNA here is from genome assembly GCA_900302615.1 of Holocentrus rufus. Taxonomy (NCBI): domain Eukaryota; kingdom Metazoa; phylum Chordata; class Actinopteri; order Holocentriformes; family Holocentridae; genus Holocentrus; species Holocentrus rufus. The sequence continues at coordinate 1,853 of OMLF01056885.1, read as the reverse complement.
TCTTCATTCAGATACTTAGCACAAAGCAAGGGGATCTGTCACATAGAATAAACCGTTGTTTTGCAGCTCATCTGAAAAAAGTGTGGATAATGGGCAAGAGGTATTTTTCCATAGATTCTCACTATCGTTAAAGGTCAATAAATGGAATCATTTAGGTTGGAGTGTTAGACTGTATTTTTGTTTGTCTGGTGCCCTGAAACTGGTGGGCCAATTTCATTACCTGGTCCTATTTTTCACTTGCTCTTTCCTGGCTAATCTGGCCTTGAAACCCCAGTCCGAGAGCGCAAGACCTGGCACTCTCAAAAGGATGTGGCCGTGACTGAGATGGCGGCCAGACCAGATTAACCCTCCCAGTGGCCCCCGCTGTCTCTTTCTCTCGCCCCAGACGGAAAAGTGACTTAACACTTCTCGAAGTGAAGCCGCGTCTGGGGCCGCCCCGCGCGTCCTGCTCGACTCTCTTCCTCTCTAATATGGAGTTAGCCTCCTTTCGCCGCTCCTGTAATTAGCTGTCGAGTCAGGTTGGCAGACGGACTGTACGCTGGGAGGAAACGCCATGAGGTCATCCCCTGCGCGGGGTCACTGTCAGGGTCAGGGACTTGTTAATGAGGCGAGGATGTTTTGACTGCACTGATGATTTGGCCCATGGAAAGAATTGGAATCGGTTTGATTTGGCCTCACCACAGGGGCACTTGACACAGAAGGGTCAGTGATATGCCAACATTGTGGTGAACACATATTGAATCACCAGCATTGAAATACCACCATTAAATCCCACTGTAATCTTCCAGAACTACTAAACATTTTTTTTTACAATCTCTAAATTATTAGTGTTAAATGTATGAATGGTAACACTGATTTTGTAATCGCTGTTTTTCACATGTTGGTCTCAGTTTCTCTGAGCCAGTATTTGAGGTATGGTAATAAGGCTGGTGAATTGGCAGCTCGTGCAGTTGGCTCGTTGTTGTTCTGGTGTTTTGTGTGGGCCGGGGCCAGAGTGCCTGCCTGCCTGCCTGCCTGCCTGCCGAGGCGCTGGTGTGGACAGCTGGCCCGTCTGATCCCCCTAGTCTGCTCTTAAATTGGTTTTAGCAGCAGCGCTAATAAAGCTGATTATCTGTGCGGCTCAAGGCCCCACTAACCCTGTGACACTCCTGGCAGCTGGTGGGACCAGGGGCTCGGACGCCATGCACACTGCAAAAAGTGGCACCGCAGCAAGACATTTCGTCTCTTCTTAAAGGTGCACAAATTGCACTGAGGTTAAGGACCCATTAGACTAAGATGAAGGGGAAAAAATGAGTCATTGAGTCTGCATGGTTCTCATCCGTCTTGACTCACTGATGAATAATGATGTTCTTATTCCATGTTTTTTTTTTTTGCCGGTTGAATCTAAATGGTCTTTATTTCAATCTCAATGCACCTTTATGTTTGGAAAGATTATTTTTTCCTAAATAAATATTTGGGGGGAAATCTTACAGTCCTTTTTTTTTTGAACTGGCAACACCTTGAAATCAGGCAGATTGCTCCAACTGTATGCAGATGATTTTAATCGGTTTCCGAAAAATTGCAAATTGCATTGAAACAAAAGAAATGATCTCACCTTAGGGGCAATTTTCACTTACTGAAAAGAAAAAAAACAGACTGAATATAAGGTGAAATGACTTGTCGAGATTTTTTTTTTTACAGTGTGCCACCATCACTGCCACCATCACTCCCATCCTCCTCCTCCTCCTCCTCTCTTCTCGGTGTTCCCTCCTACCTCAGTGGTGAAGTCCCTGCCCCTTCCTCCCTCCTGTAACCCCTCGCTTCTCCCTCTCTCCATCCTCCCTCCCTCTCGTACAGTCACTCTCTGGGCAGCT
>OMLF01056882.1:33858-45094 GCA_900302615.1 Holocentrus rufus | reverse complement strand
GTGTCCTAATCTGTGAGTTGTATTGGAGGGTAGCAACAATCGGCCTACATGATCGTCTGGGCTGGAGGATGTGTTACTAGTACGCCACCTAATAGGTATTGGAATTATCAATTGTGTTTATATAACATCTATTTTTTCTTATTCACATCCCTCTGCTACTGCAACAACATTTTCCAAAGGGGATCATTTAAGTTTTGTCCCGTGTAATCTATGCATATGTGTCAGAGGACTTCGTACAAGCCACTTTGACATGCTACTGTGGTATAAGGCTATGTACTGTATTATTGTTAGGACTCACAATAATCATAAGCATCACATGATCTGAACATCTCTTTCCTCCATCCAACTTTTACCCATTTTATCCTCCACAAGAAATGGTGAAGGTAGAGGAGGTAAGGACAGGGATTTTATAAATGTGCTGTTGACATAATTATTAAAACACTATAGGTATCGCCCATATGATGAAAAGAGCTGTGGTTTCTGGAAGGATTCAAATAAAACAGTTACACAAAATTAGTCAATATCCATATGGCATAATATTTCAGCATAATATTTAACTCCATAGTTCAGGGATCTGCTCCAAAACAAAAGTAGGGATGAAAAGCACAAAGACTGTAATATCCCATAACAAATTAATCTGAACGCACAACTTACCACGGAAAGACAAAAGTAACTTGACAAATAGATGATTTTCAGAAATGCCTGCAATCCTTGGCCTTTAGCTCCAAGTATTGATAGATTATCCTGTTTGTGAACAAATCAATCAGTGAGTAAATCAACACTAAGTGACACAGAATGGAGGTGCTGCACTGCTCTCCAGACTTGACTGTATCTAATATAAATTACTCTCCATTTAGCTTTAGAAGTGCTATAAATTCTCATTTTCTCACGTCTGAGATTACGTTAGTTGCCTAAAATGAGTTGAATCTTTAAAGCATTTTACCTTCCTTTTGCGCCACACCCAAATCACTGATGTCAAAGTATCTGTCAAACACTTGGCATGTAGATTTCATAGTCATCTATCAGGGAAAGATTGTCAGCAGGTCCCGACTCTTTCAGTTGGTTGACCCTGGGTTGTCTCTGTCCTCTCCCATTGGTTCAACCCCAGTTGAATCAACAGCGGATGTCCAGTGGGCTGGAAGTCAATGTGTTTGCTATAGAGAGAATGAGGATCTGCTGACAAGCCCTGCTGCTGGGACGCGCTGTGATCATATCTCTTTGGATTAGATAGGCAAGAGTGCAAATGTACATGCATCAGCATGAGCCATATCAATTTATCCCCCAATGCTTTTGGAGTCATCAGAGTTTCCTCCATGGTCAGAAAAGGTAGCTGTTGCTTCTTTTGAGAAATAAGGTTAGCACGGGGTCTGAAGTTGCTACATCTAGCAAAGTCACCATGTTGGCAACAGTTGAAGATGGTGAACTATGGAAGACTGTGTAGAGCTTCAACAAATACTGAAATAGTTCTCATCATTAAATGAGAAGTTTATCAATAAGACCATCTCCCAAAAACTTCTATTCTTAAAGAATGAATTCTTGCCCTTAAAAGAATGGGACTTATGGAAATCCAATGCAATGCCTTTTTATTTAATGTAGGCACAAGCATTTTGAATTCATAAAATGTTTACTTACTAGTAATATTGACCATTCAACATGGATATAGCATTTACAGTCATTTCAATACATTACATAAAATGCAAAACAATCAATTTATGATTACTTTCCAGTATATGACATGTTACACAGTTCATGTGCTCTGCTGTAAATGTTATGCATATGTCAAAACACTAGTTAAATGTAGCCAGATTGTAATCTTCCTCTACTTTATCATGTTAGCTACCACAAACTATAAGATAAATACACAAACAAAAAGTGGTTCACAAAAAGTGTAGCTAATTTTTTGATTAAACTGGTGCTATCTTATAAAACCAAAGGTGGAGTTGGTCAATGATGGGAAACATTTTCAAGCAAATCCTTACTCTCTTCCAACTCACCTGCCATGTTGTAAATATTTAAAAGATGCTGTTTGTTTTTGTACGAAAGTAAAAAATATCTTTACTCTCAACATAATTTCAGCTTTCTGTAGCATCACTTTACTTTTCCACCTTGAGAAAAATCCTCTGTTTGGTTGTATGTGGGGTAAATGGGTGGGTGGGTATTTCTTTGGCTTTCATAGCTGCCACTCCTCTCTACTGTAGAGGAAAATCAGCTTTTGATGACAGATGCCTTTCGTAATACTGGTGATATCTTGATGGTCAAGACAGCAGAACATGGAGCTGATCTTAGACAAAGGCTGTGTTTACTGCAGTAATACAATGCCCAGTGAGTCACTCCCACAGGTCAGGTCCACCAACACCCGACCACCCAACAATAACATGAGTCGACTTCACCACAAATCAATACTATCAGAAAAGCAGCACTGAGAACACTGGTTGGTTTCAAATCCATTTAGAGGCAAACAGAAACTGTACTGTAACGTGCTCTGCTGTGTGGTTTAGGAGCAGCTGGCCTCTGCCAAAAGGAGGAGGGGCTGTTGGTGTTAGGGTGGCTAGCTAGCTGTAGTGGCTAGAAATTCCCCACTAGGTGGCGACTGCTGCAGAGGAGAGGGCTGGTCAGGGCAATATGTGGTTGACATGGGGGTTTCAAACTGCGTAGTTCGTCTCTGCTGGTTGACTGATGTTCCCGTCTTCTTTTGCGTTCTTAGTGAAGGGCGAATGCTGCTTGTATTTGGGAGGTGAGAGCCGGTGAGAGCCGGAGATACTCCCTCTGTACCCTGGTAGAGGAGACAGGGAAGTCAAACAGATTTGATTAGGGTAGATGAAACATTAATGATCCCAGTGGAGAAATTGGGTGTAGTATGAATGAATGAAGTTTTATTACTGTGTCATGACACACAGTGGCCCATCCCACATGGGACTGTAAGACACCATTACAAAATATTACAAGACAGCTTTATAACATAATAAGGTACAAATTGAGGGTCTGGTATTTTGGTGCCGTTTTGCGCACGATGCAGGCACGGTTAAATGCCCAGTGCACAGGGGGTGTGATGGCACGTTCTTGGTATTTTCAGATGTGCCTGGTGCATTTGGGAACTTAGTGGGACTGAGATGAATATGCTATAAGTGGGTGTGTTAGGGGCTGGGGTTGACTTAACCAATCTGTTATCCTCTTATCCTTCCCTTTAAGAAGAGTGCACACTCTGTAATAGCTAATTACCATTTTGGTGACGAATGATCACATAAGTGAGCGGGTGAATAAGAGCAAGATAGAAAGAGAGACAATGAACATAAGGTAAAGCTGCAAGGCATCTTAACCCTTTCTTGTACCTTTCTTCTGTAAACAAATATGGTTAACACCATTATGCTCACTTTTCCTTATCGCCTAAATATAATAAACAATAATAAATTAGGCTATTGACCTTTATTGTGTTCAACAAAGTACATAGTAAATTGTGCAGAATTGCATGAAATGAAATGAAAAATCATATCATATTTGTGTCTCCAACTCCCTCCAAATCAAATTTAAATCCGCCCTTGAACACAGTGTAAAACCAATCCTCTCATGACTGCGAGTGATGCACATCCACACAAACACAAACAAGTGGGCAAATGGTCTCACAGCAAACTCCAAGCCCCTTTTATTTCTTTCTTCCATTCAACTACAAGACAGGGCAGCTTCTTTTCATTCATTCATTTGTCTCAAATAACCAAATATTTAGGTGTAACGTTTAACAGTGTGTCACCACTCACTCTTGCTGCAGTGGCGTCCATGCCAGCCATCCTTGCAGTGGCATTTGTTGGGCTCCACGCAGGTTCCATGTACCCCACAACTGGGTTCACAAACAGCTGCAACACACACAAGAATTTACTGCATGAGAATTGTCAATAATATACTAATTTCTAATATTTCTCTAACATTGAGACTTGATTAATCCTGGTTGGGATGTTGCAGCAAAAAATAGCAGACCTGCCAAACTGCAGAGCTTGAGATGGCTGCCTGAACATTAAGGGGCCCAATTGTTCATTTCTGGTCATGTTGGGTTTGGACAGCACAGAAAGTACAGTATAGGCCTGGTTGGGTGGGACTTTCAGCCTCATGTTTCAGATTATGTTTTAAGGGATATTGGATATATGTAGCCTAATGTGTGAACTACAGTATATTTGCATGACATGCCATGCATAGTGATCTGGATGAAAGCTTGCTGTGCTGTATGATTTCACTTTGCTGCAAAAGTGGACTGTTTGACGTCAAATCACCACATGACAAAGAAAACCGATACAAGCCAAAACAATGCTCAGTAGGCAAGACACATTTTTTTCTCACTCAAAATTCCCATGTTCAAGTTCAAATTATCATAATTCAAATGTAGACACTCCCCTGGACCCTCCTTCCTGCACTTATATGAATATTCTAATTCAAATTATGGGGTATGTATTGGTTAGAAGTGGACCAGTCAGGAAATTACTTTGATCTGCACTTGCAAAGGCAAGCGATTTGAAACAAATTTCCAACATTGCAAAAGTTTGTTTAGTGATGAAAGAGTTAGCATAACATAACTAGCCATGCTACATCTATATATCTATATAATGGGGTGACCACATTGTGTTTCTAGAAAATATACCCGGGTAAAGATAACAGGAATGCTGCACACATCCAAGCCAAGTTGGGTACAGGTGCAGGACAAAATCACATGAGTTAGAATTTCCCTGACGAAGACTTTAGTGGTTGAAATGGTGAAAAATATTTTTTTCACCATGCGTACATTACATTCCTTTTCTCTGAATATTATATCCCATTTCTGTCTTCAACTCATTTAAAAATCCTACACACTGTATCTTTAATGTTGTTATCTTTTGTTTGATTTTCTAAAGTTAGTGAAAATGAGCATTCTGTCACCCAAAGGTATGATCTTGGAGAAGGACTATAGTGTATTGTTTTAACTTTCATAATGTTTTTTGGATTTAGAAAATGGCCTGTCTTGTGAAGTCTCTTAATTTTAGTTTTTTGCTTTATTTTTAACAGACCTTCATTGATAACAGCTGGTTTTATAGCCTTATCACTGATGATATTGTCTCTTTTTTTACTTATAGGACCTTATATTGTAGTTTTTTTGTGCTCCTGTTTAGATGGCGTCCTTAATTTCCCAGGTCTTGTGAAAACCAGGCAGGAGACCTGGGCTTGATTAACTGATCAGATCCAGCTTTTTGTCTTTTACTGTTTGTTTGTGATCTGATGAAGGTCCTGTTGAACAGGTTGGCTGAAATGTCATACGTTTTTAATGTAGCCATATAATGAAAAAACTATTTTTCTACTGTGAGCACAAGTAGCACCTTCCTTTGCCTACATTGTGATATATACCGTAACTGTACAAAATTCTAAAAATGTTGCAATACAAAATTTTTCCTTAATATCCACCACTAGCTGGAACCATTATAAAGAATCAATATATCTACAGACAGTATGTAACAGTAAGAGGCAAATGGCAATCTAGCTAAAGCAGATATTTGAATTCACAGTAAATGTACATGAACATACTGACCTTTAGAGCAGAGGTCACCATGATATCCCTTGCTGCATTTGCACTTGTTCCTCCCAGTGCACTTCCCTCCATTTCTGCAGGGCTGGCGACATTTACCTGCAAATACGGAGAGCCACATTCAAAGACTCATCTAAAATACATTACCTCAACATTCGCTTCCCTTCATAAAACCTTCCTTTTCTTTTCATGAATCTTACTTTTCCCAACATCCACTGACCCAGAAACCTAAGAGGCCTATAGACTTAGATCCTGACTTCAGCAACTAATGAAATGCCGCTAGCCACTTTGTTGGCTGTAATGACAAGTTAATTACTTCTCCTGAAACTCTCAGAAAACAGCATTGGAGGTGTTAAAAGGAAATTCAGCATCTTTAAGAAGGGAAATCATGGTCTGAGAGTCGTGATGAGAGAGATGCTTTAATGAAATTCAGATTTGTTGAAAGAGACAATATGGAACTCTTGTCAAAGCACAAGGCAATAGCGCAACTTAACAAAACTGTAAGCAGTTGATTTTGATTTTGTTCATTTTTTTCCAAAGTGCACTTTGGCCCGCAGAGGTTTAGTGCGGTATCACTCACTTTGAGGTTTAATGTGTGAAAAGTGTGTTTTTGATACTTGTGTGATCACATTTCAATGTTTCTTCCATGTTGTGGCACATTACAGCTGCCATGAACTCTACATATAAACTGGTTTTATAATAACTAAATAGCACAAATGTATAAATAAATATATAAACAATTTAGCCAAATTTTGGACCAAATGATAAAAGAGATTCCTGTATTATCATGACCTCATGGACATTCTCTGGCTCTATAATTAATGGAAATATTTAACCTGAGATCTACATGTGCCTGTCTATTAATCATTCAACTGGTTCTGGATTGACTTCCTCTGCTGATGATAAAACTAAAAGGAGTCACTGCTTCACTTCAGACCATCACCCTGCTGCTCTTGGTGTGATGGCAAATTTCGGGGTTTATTTGTCACTGTGTCAAACTGTGACACTGACAAAACCAAGGGGCACTCACAAGTTCAAGCACACTGAGGGGTGAATTAATAAAAGGAAGACGTGGCTTTTGTGGCCCCTAAACCCCACGCAAATAAGAGAAAAATAAACTGTAATTCACAAAGCACCTGCAAAGAGTGAAATGCACAACTAACTGCATTGCCAATTAAAAAGTGTCAAAGTGTGCTGTCACTATTTGCATCTATTTAAATTAGATAATATGCATACACTTGGTGCAAAATTGTTGAATTTCTATGCAGTTGAGACTTGATGCAAATGTACTCCAATTCACAAAGATCAGTGCTAACAGCCACTGGCAGTTGGAGAGAAATGGTTAGCATCTTCAAGTGAAGCGCATTTATATTGGGTGTTACCCCCATACTTTCCAGTGATCATGGCACCTGTGATTGTAACCAGGTGAAGCAATCATCATGCCAGGCATGATTTAACTAAGACTAAATTATTTGATTCGCATACAAGAGTAATAAAAGGGCAATAACATTAATGAATAGAAACCAATCAATTAAACCCAAAATAAAAGTTGAAACCATAGTAAAATAAGGCAACAGTAGTAAATGAATATGAGTAATGCATAAAAGGAGTAAAATTAGACGTTAAAGATTATAAAATGCTTGAAAAGAAGTCAAGTCAAATTCATTTATAAAGCACATTTAAAAAATGACTGAGAATTTGGACTATAATCTATATAGTACTCTGTCACAGGATCTGAAGGTGTTGATGGAGGGTCCCCCTTCAGCTTTAACCAAGACCACGGGACAGAGAGCAACAACTGATTGGTGGACCTAAGTGGTCTCTAGATATGGAATATGGATGAGGGCATTTTGTTGACTTGGCATTTTGTTTGGCCTATCGTATTTACCCACGTCAACCCCATGATGCACAGTGTTTATATTGTGAAGTAAAAGTGAAGTGGGCTCATTGGAGGGCATTCCTAGTTGAAAGCTGATCCAAACCATGAATCTGCTCTGAGAATAAGGCCAAGCCAATTCACTTGGGGCCACTTAGATAAGCTCAGATTTATATGAAACATGTATGATATTAGCTGGGCACCTCCCTTTAGTAAAGGAAAACTGAACTGCAGAAAGGCTGTGTGAGAGGGCTTTAATGAAAACGCTGATCTGGACATAAAAGGGACTTATGGGGACTTTTATCTGAGCTTTTAAATTTGGACTGAAGTAACACTGTTTTTAACGAGTGAATTTCTATTGTCTTGGTGTTGTCATAGCTTAAGTATGTAGTGTGCTGAGCTCATGAAGATTGTCTTTATAACCTATTGCTCCCAGTATCTGACAGTACAAGATTGTGAACTCTGCGAAGGCGAAGAAAAGTGTTACTGGGAAACAGGAAAAAGCTCCACTTTTGCAAGATAAAGTTAAAGATCATGGTTGACTGTTTAAGCATGATGAAAAATCAAGAGTATTAAAACCCCAACAAAGAAAGCAGCAATGCTCACTGAGTTCACAGCGGTTTCCTTCATAGCCGGCAGGACAGATGCACTTCCCTGGGTGGAAACATGTTCCTCCATTCAGACACGAGGTGCTGCAGTTTGCTGCAGAGAGAGGAGACAGCAGACATCAACTACATTAAAAGGTGTAATAAGTAAGATATTGAATGCACCATACCATAAAACCATAATTTATTTGTGAGAGGTTGAAAGGAATGTTGATCAATACCAATTACTCAGTGATTATTTGCAGAGATGCTGACTGCTGATTTCTGGCCTTCAAAAATAACCCACTGGAACTGCAAGACTAATGATCTAATGCCATGCATTTGCAGGTCTTGATTTTATTTCCATACCAACCTGAGGAGGGTATTAGAAGGTGTACTGTACCTTTATCACAGCTGTCGCCATAGTAACCTGGTGGGCAGATACACATTCCTGGACTCATACACAAACCACCGTTCAGACATCTGGGTGAACAAAGAGCTGGAAGGATAACAGAAACCACATCAATATACATCTACTATGACTTCCTCTTCAACAACAGAAGCCAATGTACAGACTACATATTATCATTTTGCACTGTGAACACTTCTACAATGTCATAAGAAGGCATTAACCTCACTGTGTGACATGTTAACTCCATATCTCACAAATTAGCAGTTTAATCGACTCTGAAGAAATAAGCAAAACATCAAAGAAAAAAGGCAAATAATGAACAGTGATTTGATTTTGAGCGCACAGGTCTAAGGAGAGCCCTGAAGAACTTATCAAACCAATAACACTAACAACAAGATAATCAAGAGATACGACTTAATATTGGCAAACCCTAAAACAATACCATCGCACCATCAGATCAAAGGAATCGGAGCACATATATCGATTTAGAACCATCTATGGCACAACTGGAAACATGTACACAAACTATACAGAGAGGGATTGGGTATCCAAAATGCAACATATGGAAGAATCAGTAATTATGTAAAACATATATATATACCACCAAATGCCACACAAAAAGAGACCCACAATTTTTTTTTTTTCCCAAATCAATTATCAAAGATCATCAAAATCCCTTAGATTTCCAAATTACTAATTAAAAATACCTATATTTTAGACAACTTTGTAGGGAAGATGTTTTGTTCCATCATAAAGAGATTACAGAATTTGCACAGTCACACTGACATCCTGAAAAAAGTCAAATTGGATTTCTGAAAAACCACTGACCATATTCACAGCCTCATAGAGAAGGATGTAAATCAAAATAAATCCAAATTTTTTCTTTGCAGATTTTGAAAAAGCCTTTGATTTTGATTCAAGCTTTTGATTTCTGCTCTCTGTGACATGAGTACTCAAAAGTCTGATCAAAACAAGTTAAAATACAGATAAAACCTGCTTTACCTACATGAGCTTTAAGTATCATAGCCTACTCAGCTGCATTTTAAATCATACTGCTGAGTAGAGATTTTGTCTGCTATCTACAGGCTAAAAGCATCAGAAACAGCACTATCACAATCTGACATAATGTGGAGCCATCCACAGTCAACAGTCAGCAAAGATCAGTAATCAGGCAGTACTGTGCAGTAAGTGCCTTACTGCACATCGTCATAGTATTGGTGCCACTGGTTATAAATAAAATGTATAACTATTTACTATAATTGTAAAATGTATAGCTATTTATTACTGTTATAAGAGATGGATACATATACATACAAATAAACACATACATGCAAATAAACACCAGGAAATCTGGTGAATAGTTGGGTAGACTAACATCACAGGCCTTTTCTATGACATTAGGAAGGGCTTCTCGTTGGGAGTAAGATGGCGGGAAGTGTACCTTTCTCACAGTGTGGTCCATAGAAACCATCCTGACACTCACACACCTGCCTTTCATTGCAGAAGCCTCCATTTCGACAGCCGCCGGGACACTTTGCTGAAGAGACAGAAAACAGCATGTCATGTACGGGAGGCGCGGTTGGTCAGAAGCTTCCCACTTCAAGACAGGCAAACATTCCACTGTGACGCCGCTGACTTCCACAGCAGAGACTGCCTCAAAGCTGTGAATACTACAGCTTCATCAACAACATTTAGGGAAGCTTCGAGGTGGGTGTATAATGTTTTCACTGCTAAATTCCCGACAGTCACAGAAGGAGGTAGCAGAGAAAACTGCAACACACTGTTTCTCAATTCCCTCTGCATCTACAAATCAGGCCTACTCAAGTTTTTGTCTTTTGTATATTTACTATTGGCCTTTAATGAAACACAAAAGTAGCCTATTTCTTATGTCACTACCCTATTAATGGATGGGATTATCGGTGCACTACTTGATCACTAAAATAATCAATAGCTGCAGCCCTACATTTAATATTCCTTCTTTGTTTGATATTAACCCATAAAATGGTCAGATATTGTGTTAATTCACTGATGTACTCTTAAAAGAATAAATTACTGCATTCTTTTCTCTTTTCTCTTTTCTGAGAAGCTATTTTGTGATCTAATTTATCATTTTCACCTCATACACATAAAATTTTCATCTCTGTACGTACACTGGTTCAGTTCCTATGGGTAAGATTTTGTGTTAGCTTAGCATAAACATAGCATATACATACCATCTAGCTTCTCCTAAAAAGACCCCTTTTAAAAAAACAATCCTAACGATGCACTGTATAAATAAGATCAAAATAAGTCTTTATGCTAAGCAAACATGAAATGCTTCTCATAGGAACCGAACCAGTGGACAAATAGAGATGAAAATGGTATCGAACTTCTTGTCTCAGTCTAGGTAAATAGTAAAAAGTGTATTTTGTCCAAATGAGTTTTCCTTTAAATGCATATGCATACAGGAGAGAAATGTAAATTGTGGTGGCATGGAACATGCACTTCTGATAATGGGCAAACCTTTGCATGCTGCAAAGGGCAGAATACACCTGACAAGATGTGCGAAAGCCATAGCAAATCTGGTGCTAAGTGTGAGTTAGACTGCTGGAACATGACAGCTGCTGTTATTCACAGTTTAGACAGATGTTCTTGAGAGTTTCTGCTGAAAGGGGCAGACGTTGGATGCACATTCATTTGAAAGCGCACATTTAACTGATCCTGCATGTGTGGTATATATGTGTACATAAGTTTGAGTGCACATTCAATCATACATCTGTGTATGTCAATTCATCTACAGTATCCCAGCTTGCATGAAACTGTGGGAGTGGGGCTGGAAGGAGTGG
>OMLF01056882.1:17226-33838 GCA_900302615.1 Holocentrus rufus | reverse complement strand
GGTGTGTGTGTGTGTGTGTGTGTGTGTGTGTGTGTGTGTGTGTGTGTGTGTGTGTGTGTGTGTGTGTGTGTGTGTGTGTGTGCATGATGGGGGGCAAAGGGCATTCACATGACATCATAAACCAGAAATGGTGTTTGTGCAGGACACTGATTAGATTATGTTTGGTTTAGGCAGCAGCACCGCCGGGCTGCTTCCACTCTACATTCCACAGCACAGCCAAACACACGGAGCCCCAATCGGATCCAATTACACTTCCCACTCCTGATGTGAGCTTGACCTTATCCACAGAGATCTATGGCTGACATACATCATGCTCCACCAAGCTACTACACTAACTCCACTCATGGCAATAGATGGTCAAAGAACAGTTTGAATACAATGCTATTTTAAGTCAGGGTTGGCAATCTCAGCCAGTGCTGTACACAGGGAAGGGAGAAGAGAACAAGGGTATTTCCCAGAAAGTCAACGAAAGCCCACCCGCTGAGAAAACATGGGAGCTAATGGTATGATTTCAATTATTGGGTGGCACAACCTGGATCAAAGTCTGAGCAGTAAATCACTCTTACATACTATGGGGTTTGTAGTAGAGCAATGTAACTCTGCTTTCCTTCAGGTCATCTGGAAGATTTAAAGTACATGTATATTTACATGAGAAGAGTGACATTATAGCCCTGATCTGAAGGGCAAACCATCAAAATATGGAGCATGCAGTCTAATTTGTACTTTAAAATACCTTTAAAGACGTTAAAAGTTATTTCAAAAAGCTAGGAGAAAGGCTTCATTTTCATGCTAACAAAGCCGCCCACAAAATGTGCTTTAATGTTTTAGACTTGACCAACATGACACAAGAGATTGGTAATACATCTGGTACTGATTTTCTCACTGTTCTTTTTTTCTGATTTGGATTTGAAGGCACATATCAGAAATGTTACTAAATCTGCCTCCTGTCACGATTACAAGAAGACAAATAATTGGGGGGACAATTCATGCTTCTCCTAATACTGAGCAGGACGTACCATGATATCTGCCCCCAATACAAACTCATGTGATATACTCATCCTCACCTCTCTGGCAAGTTTTAAAGAAAATGGCATTGTGTGGTGTCCTGAGGATGATGTTGCCACCCGTGTCCATAACCAGGATGGTCACCTCAAAGGCTGCCACGCCGTCCTGGTCTCCAAGACAGGGGAAACCAACCTGCACAACTAACACAGACAGAGAAACCATACACTGTGAAACCAGTGACAGTGAGGGTTAGCAGCAGGTTAGGAGGCTCAGTGCTGACCTGAGGGTTTGTGTGGTACGCTGCCCAGTACGGGAATGTTGACTGTCGGGTTGTCCATGATGTCTTTGTCCAGGGAGCGCAGGGTCTGGAATTCATAGAAATACTCTGCCTGCAACACACATGAAGAAACAGTCACTGCATTTACATGCACTTTAGTAACAGGTTATAGGCCACGTATGGGCAGTTATCTGGTTTCTCAAATGCCGTGTAAACGAGTAAGCAGGTTTCCATAATTTGTGAAAGGGATTAAGAGAAATCCGGTTAACACAGCTAGATCTCTGCTGAACAAACATGATTATTGGGGCATGCCAACCTTACTCGGATTTCTCACTGTTTTTTATGTGTGTGTATGTGCAGGAAAAGACAGCCGATAAGGAAACTGACACAATAAACACAATAAATACACACTGTACAATGCTCCAACTCGGATGAGATGAAAACTGTCAACTTGGTATTTGCGGATGTACAGAAGCAAAACTCACAAAGTTGATTATGATTCATTTGACTCTTTAACTACTACAGATTATTATTATTATTACTGTTACCATTATTATTTGTAGTATTAGTATTAGTATTTCTTTTTTTAGGTTTTATTATTTTCTCAAAATAGATGGACAATACAAGACAATACAGGCTAACAGAAAACACTCAACAGTACAAGGAGTAACACAGAAAACAAAACTAGGTCAAAACCTAGCATATAGCTGGACGGTGTATGTATAGTCTGTTTTTAGCATGTGATAAATTTGGAATGAGCTGCAGAAAAAAGGAAAAAAGAAAAGGGGAGAGGGGGAAAAATAAGCTCCATCTCTAAGAATGGCTCCACCTCTTCTCATAATCTTCTTCCACATCTCTCTTTATTCTTTCACCAAAACTCACCATGGAGGGCAAGAGTGTGACGCAGCACTAAAAGATGTAGTTTTATTAAAACAGCAGACATTGTATATTAGTTATATGCCGAATTTGCAATAAGATCCCAACAATTTGTGAATTGGATTACTATCATTATTGTGCACCATCATTAACTGATCGCATTGCCTAAATAAAATTATAATTTACAGCATATGCCTTAAATAAATACATGCAGTAGTGAAAAATATGTCATCATCTTAAAGCATTTACTTCAAATATGGGTTTGGGAATTGTATAACCAAACACATTCACCACCTTCTGACTCTTGGGGCCTTTAGTAACATTTGTATTAAAGAAGTTTAATACACACAAACGACAGACAACTGTGACCCAGCCACTCCAGCAACACTGTGCAAATAAGCTTCGCAGCTGCTGCAAGGTTTATTTTTTTCACCTTGACGGAGCAAGGCTAGTGACTTCTGAAGACTTCAAGTCTTTATGCTAAGGTAACACAAAATGCTACCCATAGGAACCAAACCAGTAGACGTACGGAGGTGAAAATGGTATTGAACATAGAATCAATTTCAGTGGAGCGATTGGCTAATTTAAAGGGGTATTCCTTTAAAATAGTAATTTTGTCCAACTCAGTCTGAGATATTATATTGATGGTTATAACAGTCATTATACATGTTACCAATATTGTTTAAAAAACAATTCATATTAAACTGAACAGACTGAATTGATTAAAGCACATATTATAATCATATTTCTGTTCTGTCCTTCACTCTTTTCAGTCTTTTTGGAAAAGCTGAATAGAATGTGTTCTGATAGTGCAAACATTTATGACCCTGTGGAATGCTTTTAGCTGAGGATGGGGGGGGGTGGTCCTTAAAGTGTATGTTTGGGTTCTGGTTAATGTTACCAGTTGTGGAAAGAGGATGAAAGAAGATGGCTTTGAAGTCTGCACAGTACCACAGAAATCAGTCAGTCTTTCCCCAATGTGGAGTCAGGCATGGTCAGAAGGAGGAAGGAATCAGCTCTGGGAAAGTAATATTGATATTGTCAGAGTTGGGAGTTGTGAGGCTTTTCTAAGGTGAGTGTTAACAGGTTGCCCCATTGATTTATAATTAATTTAGTTCTATTTCCTCAGTTCAGGATGATGATCTTTTTGGCTAACATTATAATGTGCAATTTCATCGTTATTTTTTCTTTGGAATCGCAGTGTTCTTGTGAGGTGATATTTTACCTCACAAGTACAATACAAGTGATCGATAGCTGTACTGATCCTTCATTTTACCACTTGGTCTTACTTATGTTACTACAATATTTTAGCAATATCTAGCACAAGAATTTCTTTTGAGATGAATAAAGTTTTACCTTATCTTATCCCCGATCATCCCCATTGCACAGCTGCATTTTCCCTGTGGCCAAAAGCCGCAGCATCAGAACAACCTTCATTTCTGCAGTTATACCATCTCAAACAAACTCAGTGACAAAAAAAAAAATAAAAAAATAAAAAAATAAATTCTAATATTTTACTAACTGTACATCACCATCCAATTTAAAACCAATCTTTCTCAGAAGGTGAGGTACAGTAGTGAGGACCTGTACTGATAACTGGAGCCCCTTTAAAGTTAGGAGTTTTTAAGTCAAAAGAGGTATGATGAATAACTTTTATTTTTAAGTTTGAGAGTAGGAGTAAAAGGATTTTTACTTTTATCTATCACTCAATATGATTTCTCAAATTGATAAATACAGGCCCTGGTCAAACCAATGTTTACACTGTGCTTTTGCATTGATGCATTGCAAATAATTCACATACGACTCTGTTACTGTGGCATTCCATTTCTCCCCTCTCCCCCTTTCTCTCAGTCGTGTGTAAGAAGCGCCCTCTGCCGACCATTTAGTGTCCTCACAAGCATCCCATTCTAACTGACAGACGATCATCCTGACCACAGCTGGCGCTTCAACTAGAGGTATATTCAGTGCGTGGCCCGAAGGCAGCGCCTCCAGTGCTAAACTGTGAATTCGAGAACAAAAGTCAAACTTAAAAATCTATAGTTTGCTCCTGGCAGGTGTTAATAATTGTAATTGTAAACCAACAAACAGACAGACACAGACAGACAGACATATGGACAGACAGATAGGCAGATAGATAGATAGACAGATACTTAATAAATCCCTGAGGAAAATTTCTTTACGACAGGAGCAACATACCTACAATGCCTCACAACTTGAAGTGATAGTTTGGAATTTAACCCATAAAGTGGGATTTGCTGCTCCATGCAAGTCTAACATATCCTCTTGTCTACTCCCCCCATCCAAAAACACGTGGCTCAGCGAGTGTGTGTTCCTAAATAATGAATGGGGAGATACTGACCTCCAAACAACATGATTTTGAGCAGCGACCCACAGCTGAAAAAATGTTTTTAACGACACACAGCAACACATTTGTCACTGAATCATTATCGATGCTCTTTTCAGACCCTGCTTCACGATTTGCCTGCAAAATTGAGGGGACTATTTCTTGAGGAAAGTAGTTAACACGTTTTCGAAGCTAGAGGGCTGAAAGTGTCTGCGAGGTGTTGAGCCCAGGATGTATTGTAAAGTCTTATCGCGGTGAGTAGGAAGGACCTCTGGTACAGCTCAGTGGTGCACCTGGGCATGATGTCTATTGTATTACTGAATGTGCTAATGTGTGAATGTGTTAGTGTGTGTGAAGTAGACACTTTTATACTTACCAGTGATGTTTAGAGGAATACTCCTGGGAATACTTTTGGGCAAATTACCCTTTTTCTGACCGACCCAGACTCAGACAAGATGTTCAATACCATTTCCACCTCTGTACGTCCACTGGTTTGGTTCCTGTGGGTAGCATTTCATGGTAGCTTAGCAATAAGACTTAAAGTCTATAGGAGTCATTAGCCTAGCTCCGTCAAAGTGAGAAAAATAAACCCTACAGCAACTCCGAAGCTGTCTTATTTTGATTCATGCATTTGAAATACATGTCTTGGATTTAAAAAAAACAAAAACAAAAAACGAGTTGTTTTAGGAGAAGTTAGATGGTAGGACTTTAACTGCAAAACACAATTATTTTGAATTGAAAAAACATCCCCAGATGTCTATTTCAAATACAAATGATACACTGTGTAAATAAGACAACTTCAGAGTTGCTGTAATGTTTATGTTTTCACTTTGACAGAACTGGGCTACTGACTCCTGTAGACTTCAAGTCTTTATGCTAAGCTAACACAAAATGCTACCCACAGGAACTGAACCAGTGGATGTACAGAGGCGAAAATGGTATCAAACATCTTGTCTCAGTCTGGGTGAGTCAGAAAAAGGGTGTTTTGGCCAAAACATTAAACTAACTAACATTCAGATAAAGAGTTTAAGTGGCTGCAGACTGACATATTTCCCTGGTAAAAAATAGGCAATAAGTTTCAAAGGACACAGTGCTCAAACCAGCAATTCGGTTCCAGTGAATGGATATTATATTGTGCATTGGTGTGTGAAAGGGTCCTTATTTGTGTGAATAAGTGTATCCTTCCTCTGAGAAAAATTAGATGCTCGTCACCATAAATATCTTCTCCCTTTGAAAATTACACACTTGTCAGATGATTGTGGAAGCACAGAAAAACACAAAAAGCCAGAAAGGAGATGAAAGCACAAACATGGAGATGCGGCCGTTTTCCTCTCTACAAAAATTCCCAGTGAATAAAGCTTGCTTCGCTTCATCAGGGGAAAAGTACACAAGCCGTGTGGAGAAGCAGGCTAATCCTGCAGCTGAATGGTAATAACCGACACAGATAACTCTGGCGGCCAGCCTTTTATACCAGGGGCCTTTGTTCCTAAGCCTTGGCAGAGGCCTTTGAAGTCTGGGGGTAACCAGGCCAGGAGGCCTCTCTTTCACTCTCCCTCTCATTGACCGACTCATCATGCCATTTGTGGACTATTATCTCAGTGTGTGTGAACACACCATCAGTTAGGCCCAGCACCAACTCATTGAGAACACACAGGATGCTCCTGTGCAAACTCCAGTTGGTTGCCTTCAGCTGTGAGTTGTTGCAGTGACTTTGTGGATGATGTCATGGGACACGGATCATTCATTACTTTGAGAGAAATTCACTTTTAAGTTTTCCAGCTCCCATTCATCAAAGTGTCTCCCCTTTACAGGCTGTTACAATATTCTAAGTTTCCATGAGTTTTCAGGAGATGAAGGATAGGTATAGGATTGTGGTTATATTGCTGCGCTGTATATAAAATTGCTGACGCAGCCTGATCTCATGTAATTGAATGAAATGATCACAATGTCTTAAAATACAAATGCGCTTAGTGCGTACACAAATCGAAATATTTAGTAATTTGTTGGTTTGGACATGTAAGAAATAGGGGGTAACATATTTAGCCTCAACCTTGAAAACTTGGGTTTAGTTCCTGACTCATTACTCATGTTTTTCTTATTCAGCCATAACCAAAACCTAACCTCAACCAAAGTTTTGGTTGCTTAACCCCAACCAAAGTCATTTTACTTGCCTGTGCTTAATGTTTAGCTGAATATTTTTGCGACAAGCACATGTACATGGTGTGTTCAATTTGTGAATAGATGAATACAATTTTATTATTATTTGTGCCCAAGATACCTAATCTATGCTCATTTCACTAAATTCTATGTGGATCCTGAGGCTCCTGGCTTTCCACAAAGAGCTGCTGAGCATCAAGTATTACAGAGACATGGAGTTGTGATGACATAGCAAGAGCGAGAGTTTGCCAGAAAGTAACCACTTCCTCTGCATTGTAGGGCGATCTCACCATGTGTACATTTTAACAGGATAATATGGCATATATTTAGTACAGTCCATGATATCACAGAATAATCACTGTATTGATAAAATTCCATGGTTTTGTGAGAACTCTTTCTTTAGGAATATGTTCATCATGTATGCAGCTCAAATGTGAAGTACACTGATGTAGTGGTAAATATAAAGGAGGACAAAGTAAGACTAACACTCTGTGATCATCATAAGACCACCCACCAACAGGGAGGAAAAAAACTGATTTTAATTATTAATGTGTTTTTTCCTCCTTTAATTCGCCCTATCTTCATATAAATCATTTCAACACTGATCACCATAGGCTACCGTAAATATTATGTTCTAAAGATTTATGACACCTTTAAAAAGCTGATAAACCGCTCTGTAAATTAAAAGGTGAGCTATGAGAGATTAGATGGCTTTACTTGCCTCTATACAGAACATACATTATATAGCTGGACACTTAGTTGATGCCACAAACTAAACTGAATACCACTTGGAGAATTTCGTTGCCACAGCCACAGACCAGAGGTTGTTGGAGCATTAAGGCTCAGGGTGGTGCTGGCGGTCTAACGAGGTGCTCTGCGCGTTACAAGTTACAGAAATTCGTTCAGGCTCAGTAAAGAGAATCCGAAGTGACAAACAAGTTAACATAGTCACATTTTCAGGTTCTGATGGAGCCACATTACTCCACAACATGAAGCCTCGGTTGCGTTTCAGAGTTTAAAGGTTTCAGAGCCGGCATGGCAGACACATCTAAAGTCAGTCTCTGCTGCAGGCTAGACTAGTAGTCAGCGATCCACAGCCAGCCAGCCAGCGCCTCCTAACAGACCAGGCCAGATGTTTGGCACATGGCTGGAGAGGCTTTGATCCGCGACGAGAGCACCGCCACACCGACATGTAAAATACCGCAGGAGATGGCAATTAGATTATTAAAAAAAAGAAAGAAAGAAAGAAAAAAAAGACAGTAGTTACTTAGACCCTTCCTCTGCTCGCCTCTTTTTCACACCGGCTTCATCTGATCAACTCTTCACCGCAAATGCAACATGATTAATGACGTGTATGCATCTATCAAAGATATCCACTGCCTATTATTTTATGTGTCAATCAACCGTGTAGTGGTAAATAAAAAGGAGGGTAAACTATGATCTCCAGTTGGTGATCATTATCACACACCAATAAACAACAATCATTTTCTTCTTCATTGAAATGGCCCTGCACCCTTATATTTAGTTTGACACGATTTAGAACGATTTCTTTAATTTACTAACATCATTATACACTTAATCTGCAGACTTTGAGAAGAGTTTGGACTGTTCCAAATGGAGCTGTACGCAGTCCGGCGGTCGTGTGTCCTACCTGCTGTGTGGCCTGCCAAGTGAAGTTGACATGCTGGATATTGACAGGGATCGCAGGCATCCGCTGCTGCGCCTTTCTGAAGTCATGAGTGAATGGAGCCATTTTCCCCTCGGACACAATCAAAATATCCTCCTCAAACCCTGCCAGCAAGTAACAAATGACAGCATGTCACATATTGCAAATTTCGGAGCTACCATTTTAACCTTTCGATGCATCCATGCAAAAAGAAAAATGCTATTATTCAATCTGGTGGCACACTTGTAACAAAAGTGTGGTGCTGTTTACCAATTAGGATCCTTGCTTGGTTGGCATCAATCCACATGTACAAACTTCCCGGGTCCTGCACAGCTTTGCTCACCAAACCCCCCAAAAGCAGCAGAAAGCAGGTCTGAATGGCAAGCCTGAGGACAGGTGTGTCGGTGACCATCCTGAGCAGCGGTTGGAAATGTTACACTTGATGGACTTCCACTGGCTTTGCGCTGAAGTTTGTCAGCCTCGCTGCACTGTCCGCCGGGTACTGCTGCTGGGATGAAGCTCAGAGCTGAGTCTTATACCTCAGCCGGGCTGCAGGGCGGACATCCCGGCACTAGGTGGCACATGTGGACTGATGTCAGGACAGCCCGCTTATTGTTAGTTCATTTAGCTGCTGAAATGATGTTTTGATCCCACACTCCCACAGAAGTAGGCTACAGGGTGAATTGTTGTTCCCGACTGCCTTAAATCCATGTACTCTTTTCATTGTGTCTGTGTTTTTGAAGTTTGACTGAAGCAGGTTATGCTTTGGCCACAAACACCTCTTCCCCAAAATGGAGTCCTTCTAGATCTTTGAAAGTCCTTTTTCATACAAGCATTTAAATGCATAAAAAAATTAAAATAAAAAATTAGACTGCATGTTTCCTGAATTGATAATGGTCTTGCCTACAGATCAGTTCAGTTTGACAATGTCTCATTCATGTCAAATAAATTCTTTTCACTCTCTTATACATTCACACTATTCTTATGTATATATCTATATCTATATCTATCTATCTATCTATCTATCTATCTATCTATCTATCTACTTTTCCTTTTAAATACTTGGCCAACTTTTTTGATGACCACATGTCTTTTCAGTAATGTATCATCTTGTAAAAAAGCTAAGACTGAAATAGGGGTTTTATTTTAGAAACAAACATTGTTTTTCTTTTGATGGAAGAAGGAAGCTGGTGTCTGCTACATTTTTGCCACTCCTTGATGATGGTGCTGTGTTGTGTATGAACGCCTCAGCTCAGTGTCTGAGATCCTTATATGCAGTTTATCATTGTGTACTGAGATTTATCATCAATGCTAAGTATATATAAGTTGAAGTATCTCATCACTGTACCCTGTATACCATAGTTGGTTGGCCATCCCTTCACATGTGTTAAGTCATTGGCTGTCTTTTGTTTACAAAGCCATCTTTTTGATGCTACTGTCTTACTTATGTGTTTTCTTGACACAGCCCAATGACTCTTGGTGCAATCTAAGGTCCTAAGACCTGCGTCTGTTTGCTGTACCTAAGGCAAGAACTGAACTGGGTAAAAAAAAAACAAAAAAAAAAAACATTCAGGGTTCCTACCCCTACTGCGTGGAATGATTTGCAAAGGGACTAAAAATTTGAGGGACCTAATATCTCTAGGTGAATTCAAACATATATTAAGATCTATGGAAGATGATGTCATTAGCTCTTGCTCTTGTTTTGACTGATTTACTGGTCAGACACTGCTTGGATGGTTTTCATCTGAGAGGTTGCTGTCTTATTTTCAAAATGACTATCTATTGATTTTCAGTTTCTTGTGGAACCATTTCATGTGTTGTTTTGTTTTGTAACTTGCTGTCCTGCTGTTATCTTGGCCTAGTCACACTTGAAAATTAGATTTTGAATGTAATAAAGGTTAATATATATACTATTATACCCATAGTATGTGTGTGTGATGTGCAGCTGAGGGGCTGATCCAGACAGACAACATTGCATTAGGTGCTCTGTGAAGCTCTGTTGAGATGCCTGACAGCTGTTCAGTGTTGGGGTGTACAGCCTGAAGATTATTGATTTTAAGTTACACAAGTCATCAGATGTTATTAGAAACAGTATCTTTGTTACATGCTTTCCACAGTTAAAACTAGATTCTTTTGGTTGGAAATGTGATGTGAAATGTGATGTAATCACACACACACACACACACATGCTATGAGGGGCATGAAGTGCCACTGAGAACAAGACGCATGTTGGTTCACGATTATTTAAAGTCCCATGTGCATATGTATGTATGTCTATGTATGATTAGTATAACTCACAGCCACACAAATGCACATTGTGCACATGTGTGACTCTTAACACACAGGTGTGTCTATGTACAGAAGTCTGTGTGTGTATCCCGCAACTGCACGTAAACACGCAACTCTTAACAGTCAGACTTCAGCTGCCAGAAAAAAGAGAACACTGTTATCACAGTGGCAGGAGAAAGCCAGCTGTTTATCCAAATCCAGATTATTGGCCTATTATTTGTACTTTTATCAGTTTTCGTCATTTATGTTGTTTGATTTTCATTTTTTAATTTTATTTTTTTTTTATTTTTCAAGTGCTTCTCACATAACATTGGCGGTTCAAAGCCAGTGCCAAGCATGCTTTCTACAGCCTCAGAAATCATCTTTGTCTCTGCTTGCTCATGTTGCTCATGAATGCTCTGTAAATAATACTGCAAAGAGTAAAGTCTTCACCTGCTCAATATGAAAATGGCCCTATATAAATGGTGCTAAATAAATAACTTTGACTTGACTTGACACGCTGTATAGATTAAAGGACAATTAGCAAGCATAATCTTCAAAGTAAGTTGGGTAACTTGTTTTTAATCAATACAGGACGGCTTTACTTTATATAAAGATTATATACAGTTTAAGATAAGCTACTTAAATTCTTTTCAGCACTTCAGCATGCTTTTATCTGAAGAATGTGCCGTTGGCAGTTTACAGTTAGTAATTGAGAAGTGTATTTGTCTGGTCTAAAACTGATTTTCTACTGTACTATATGGAGAAAAACACCTTTATAAACCTACGTTTGTCTCGTGAGAGTTAATATCTCTTAGATAATCTCCTTAGAGATGAACTTAGATTTTGGCTAACAAAAACCTGCATTTTTTTTACAATCTGCCTCACAGGGATGCCACATATCAACAGCTCATGACTTATGATTTATTTTGGGGTAGGATATTTGTAGCCTGAAAGCCATGGCTTTGATTAAGAAAGGAAAACTTAATTCTGCATTCCCTCACAGGAGATATTAGGATAGGTCTGATTAGGCTGCTTTGAGAGTAAGAATGCAGAATGAAGTGCTAAATACATGATACAAATGGCAGTGAAAGTTCAGCCAAATCCAGCATAAACAAATCAAATGTTCTCGTTTACTAACCCGTCTATAAATGCCTGCTGTAAAACATAATGGAACTGTGAGATCTTAAAATGCTTCTATGAACTATGGACTTGATGCACACCAGTTTCACTGACCATGGGACAATGCATAGCTGCTCAACCAATGACCGTGTGCTGCATCAGCCAGACTGGACAGTGACATGCATGGCTTACAAAAATGAGGCGCATGAGCAAGAGCTAATTATATTTTCAGGATTTAATTTTCCAAAACAAAGGCATTTGTATTCTAACTCCATTTGTTTTAACTGTAATAAGTCATATCTATTTTTCAATTAATTATTATTATTAATATTTATTTATTATTATTAATAATATTATACTCATTTCATTAATCAATGAAATGAGTATAATATTATTAATGATAGGCTAATAATATTAGGGCTTTTAAACCTAAAAGCAAGTGTGTGTTTTTTATCCTGAGAAAATGCTTATCATGTTTGTGTGGTTGTAATTTTCCATTATGCTAAATGCAGGGAAGGACAATGAGTAAACATCTCCTTCAAGTCAATTTTTTTTTATCATGTCTTTTAATAATTTTAGCTCTTTTTCGACATAAAGTATTACTTAAACTCCTTTCAGCATTAATACTAATATATAATAAATAATATTATTCCAAAAAGAAAATGCACCTCAAAAGGATAAAGATGTTTTCTATTCAAATTCCTACAAATAAAAGCAGTAGAAATTCTAATGGATAAAATCTAGTTAAACAGCCAAGAAGATTTTCCAATAATCCTACTGGATAAAGTATGATTAAAAGGCTTGTAAATTTTGAACCAGTCATATTGGACATCATCATAATAGCCCAGAGACCCACGACTTAATATTGGACCACTACAGCAATATGAGGAGTTTCCTTAGTACAATAAAGAAAAGCACCTGAATCGATTAAAAAATAGCCTAATAACAATCTTAAAAATGAAAACACAGATAAAACAACAAAAATGAATAACAATGGGCTAATAATCTAGGTCACAATTGGATAAACACCCCTCACCCTCTCTACAACATATTGTGGCACAAAGCAGTAACAACTATCTATCAACTATTTAGGAGATCTTTTAGTTTCAAAAAGTTTCAGTTGTGTGATTGTTTATTACTTTAATCCCCGGATACTAGTAGAGTTTTAACATTGGTAGTCAGCACTTCCATGTTCTCCCCCTCATGAATTTGGTTATCAAACAGCAGCAGGTCAATGTCTCTGCCGCCTTAGCAGAGGTCTGCACTCTGCTGAGCACATTTTCTAGTTAACTTTACATAAAGCTCCGAAATTACTACTGGAAAGCTTAACTAATACTAAACATAAGCTTTGAAGGTGTCACAGTGTTGGCCTCAGTTTATTTATTTGACTTGACTTAATGACATTACTGACCCACCAGCTCTGTGGGAGGAAATCCACAAAGAAAGTGCAAAACATTGGCTTCATTAGAAGAGTTTGATGGCCTTTAAGATAAAATTCTGGCTTAGGCCCTCAAATATTTTGAGGTCTCTTCTCATGATCTGTTTCTAATGTGCTGTTGGCTTTGAGTGTAAATCCTATACTGTAAATTGAGATTCAGGTGAATTAGCATTTGTGCACTTGGCTTTGTGTGCATTTGTGTTGTACATCCTGCAGGTAAATTCATTTCTTTTTTATGGTGGTGTTGGCTGTAATTGGGTGCATGCACTCAATTAAAGTAGAGCATCTCTGTGCCCAAGGGGGTTATTATCTCATAATCTGCCTATGATACACTGCCTTGTTTACATCCACACATTAATGCTGCATTCATGGGAGGTTGAAATTTCCAACTTATAAATTTCCATCCTGTGACAAAATTGCGCTCATGGTGTCAACCTGGGAAAAACTGATTCTCTTTTCTTAGGTTAATTTAGAGTTGCTTGAACACAGACAGTACCATGTTTGAAATCTTGCTTACAATTACAAAAGAGTGACTGACATGATACAAGAATAACTGTGACACTGCGGTGGAAGAGTACTAGAAATTGCTACTCATGTAGAAATATTGTGACTTTGCTCATATACATAATGTAAAAATCTACCTAAGTAAAAGTAAAAGCTCTAAAATGAGAGTACAAATTTTGAACTAGATTCTTTTAATTGAAAATTGCATAAATTTAGATTTTCAATTTCGATTCAACTTTATTTGTCATTGCACAAAGTACAAGTACTAAGACAACAAAATACAGTTTTGCATCTTTTTTACAATTTTGCATCTAACCAGAAGTGCAAAGAAGCAGTGGAATAAGGGCAGCACGAATGTGCTAAGATATATACTCAAGATATATGCAGGATGAACAAGATATATACACGATGATAAAAAAAAAGTGCACCAACAAAGTAAACCCAGATTACAATGGTCCAGTTTCCACCCCTGCAGTTAAATCAGAGACAAAATGAGAGGAAATTTATGTCTGTAGGTGAGGGAAACAAATACAGTGTGACATTTCTGGAAAATTTTTTCTCAGGTAATAGTCTTTCTTGCATTTTTTTATTGTGTCCTCTAAAATTAGCCAAGACAGACTTTGTTCCCCGCAATTTTTAGGGATTTTATGTTCTGTCTTTTCTCTTCTCTGTAACGAATAAATGCTTCACATTCATTAGTTCAATGCATGAAATGTTCTTGGGGAGGATGCCCTTGGACCCCCCCCTACAGTGGCTGAACTGTGATCTCAAGCACACCCATCTAAACACATCTAAATACATCCCTAGGATATAGGATATAATGCATTGTTCCCAAAGGCACATTTTCTTGGGATTCACAAACTCGCCAACAGCAGCATAATACCAGAATGCTTCACTGACAGATCACCTGGCACCTAATAGTAGGTACAAATGAGCTTTACAAATGTTTATACTTTACACTTGGGGACACTGTATTGTCTGCTGGAGGGGAGAAGCCTATACTGAGTAAAGGATATCAGATCAGTCAACAAGTTTTACTTAGTTAATTAGTTAATTGACTATTGATTACATATATTTCTAGAATTTTTATGTCAATGAATTTTGAAAATTATCATTCAAATTTCTGTAAAGGAATACTACAATGTTTCATGCAAAATACCCTTTTTCCGACTTACCTGGTGTGAGACAAGATGCTTGATACCTTTTTCACCTCTATACGTCCACTGGTTTGGTTCCTATGGGTAGCATTTTGTGTTAGCTTAGCATAAAGACTTGAAGTCTACAGGAGTTATTAGCCCAGCTCTGTCAAAGTGAAAAAAAAAACCTTAGAGCAAATCTGAAGCTGGCTTATTTACATGGTGTATCATGTGAATGTGAAATACATGTCTTGGAATTAAAAAGAAAAAAAAACAGTAATTCTGGGAAAAGTTGGATGGTCGGAACTATAGATGGAAGGAACTATAACTGCTCAACATATGTGTTCATCAGTTATAGTTCCTCTAACTTCTCCTATGACGACTCTTAAAAAAAAAAAACAAAAAAAAAACTCCAAGATGTGTACTTGGCTCTTGCGTGAGGCTAAATTAATACAATCCTCAATGTGTTACTGTCACAACTGTTTGTGCTTCAACTTGCCAAATTGTTCTCCTGAGTGCTGAAAAGCTATCCCAGTGCCAAACTGCAGCCAAACTGAAAGTTACTGAGGAGGCAGAATAACCCACGCTGGAGAGATTTTCACAGACCCAGTCGCTTTCATTATTCAAGACCAGGCAAACCTAAACTGACCACACCATCTGAAGACAAGTATAGTATATGGTATATAGTATTTGTAATTGTAATTGTTGTAGTAGTACACTGACAGAAAAACATCTGCTTCCAAGATACAGAGCCACTTGAACAAAGAATGCCCAACTCTGGTAAGTTAAAGTGGGCTACAGTCAAAAAACAACTAGCAAACTGCAGCCTCACTGAGAGAACAGTTGACAAAGCACTTCTGCAGCAACAAAACAAGTGTTTAGCATGGGTCAAATAATGCTAAAATTTCACTGTGAAAGAAAAAGGATCTTGTTTACAGGTATAATCTGTTCAGGAAGGGTGATTCCATATTTTTTGGAATCGATTTCTGATTCCAGCTCCTTGTGGTGGACTTGGCAGACTTGGGTTAAAGGGGTTCCAGGGGTTAAAGCAAAAATATTTGTCAAATTGGAAATGGTTCCAGACGTGGGGAGGTAGAAGATATTCCAAATATTTCACACATTATGTCAGTCTTTTTGTTGTTCCATGAAATCATTCAAATTAAACTATTTTTCAATACTTGTGTTGATTGCAATTCCATTAATTTTTCGAATCGATTATATGTTCAACGTGATGGAATTCAGAATTGGCTCATGCAATCAACTTCTCATCCCCAAAGTCGATGTGCTTATGAAATGACATGACTGTATGTTGAGAGATAAATGAAACAGTGCATAGAGTAAAACCTATAGTGGTAGAAATATTCCGGTGCTGAAATGTTTTGCCTGCTCTGGTAACTTGCAGAGGATCAACTGTTAACTGCACATTGACTAAAGAGAAGCATCACTTCACAGTACTGCACAGGTATGCCATCCCTTCTGTCTGGAAAAGGCTTCATTTTCCTGCATTCCATTTTGAAGTCCAAAGATGAGCGAGAAGTTCTCACTTGCATGGCTCCTCCACTGTCACTTTGGGAACATCTGAAAAGGGAAACATAGGAAACTGTGACAGCACAAGACACTCTCTGGGATGCTGTCTGTAGATTCTCAAATGCTAGAGAAACTTGTAGAATCAGTGCCAGACAGAGTCCAAGCTGTGGCAAATGGTGCAAATACCAAGTATTGAGAACAACTTTAAGTAATACTAACAAAATCTTTACTGCTAAAAGATGTTTTTTATGCAATTACGTTTGGGAAAATTGATTTTAATTTGAGTTTATAT
>OMLF01056882.1:5015-17190 GCA_900302615.1 Holocentrus rufus | reverse complement strand
CACCCCCCCTCGTAGCCAAAGGCATGTTACCCTTTTTAATGTCCAACTTTACTGTCAACATCAGTCACCAGATTAAACAACTGGCCCCTCTGGCAAGTCTATCCTGTATTGATGGTGACAGTACTGCAGGGAAAAACGCCACTGGAAATTAATTATTCAAATGTAACACATAAAACGGCATTATGAAGCTAATTCATACCAGTCACATAAAATTGAACTACATAAAAAAATACTGTACACTCAGGGACTTTTGGCAAGGAAATTGATCATCTTTTTGGCTGCATTTAAAGATAGCAAAGGCCTAGCAGTCTACTATATAGCATAGTTTTTCTTCTGACATTATTTACCACAGGTCTAACTGGAGATAGTCTGTGTGGCCCATTAGTTGTAAGTGGTGTAACTTCTGCAAAAGAAAAAAAACATAGCCAAACAAATGACCCTGTCCCAGCTTTGTCCACGGGGAACCTTAACTTGATATACAAAAGTATATTTGTATGATCATGTCTTTTCGGCGGCCTTGCCAGAGGGAAGTCCCCATGCCAATTCGAGTGACTGTAACCAGTACATATTAATCTCCAGTCTGCTGGGCCTGCTAGAACACGTTCACACAGCATCACGAAACAACTACGACTAAGCTTCACAGTAGGTAAGGACGTTAGTTTGGTAGATGAGTAACAAAAACTGAGATGTACAGTTTAAAATAGTATGTAAATAGTTATCCCCTCTTAGGAATCGGCTGTGGAAACTGGTGCAGTATTTCCTGTGAGTGACTAGCTGTTGGTTTTGAACGCAGCCCAGCGTGTGCTAACTTACTTCACCACTACGTCATTTCCACTATAGAGCCTTCTCTGGGAGTTTTGTTCAAGATGGCGACCGCTCAGTTGACTGATGAGGAGCTTTTCTCCGAGTTAAAGCGCTTTGGTTTCACTCCAGGCCCGGTCACCGAAAACACCCGTCCCGTGTATTTGAAGAAATTGAAGAAACTTCGCGAAGAGCAGCAACAGCGAGGATCCAGGGTGGGGAAAACACGCAATAGCGGCGGCATCAACAGCACCGCAGGCGGCGGTAACACGGCGGGAGCCAGGCCAGCCAACCATGACGTCACGCACCTGAGCTCCAGCAGGAGACCGGGCCGGAAGTCCTCTGTCCTCGGCTTCAGCTCTGACGAATCTGACGCTGAAACTCCACTGAAAAGAAGAGGCCTCAACC
The DNA here is from genome assembly GCA_900302615.1 of Holocentrus rufus. NCBI lineage: Eukaryota > Metazoa > Chordata > Actinopteri > Holocentriformes > Holocentridae > Holocentrus > Holocentrus rufus. Next base: position 15,981 of record OMLF01056882.1, on the reverse strand, counting down.
ACAGCGGCCGGAGAGACCAAGGTTCTGGGCTTCAACAACAACTGCAGATTAGGCCTACAGGAACACCCAGCGCAGCGAGAAAGAGTCACGGAGTAGCTGGGAGTACCGCGAACAGTAACAACTCCTCCCCGAATCCAGACGGACAGAGAAGCGGCTCTTTGGGCTGGGGAGATCGTATCAAATCCAGTCCCGGGACGGGGAGGTGGGCTTGCGAGGAGCCGGGAAACGAGGACGATGATGAGGGGGAGGCAGAGACAGACTCTCGGTCTGTAAATGGTAACAGAGCGTCTTACTTGAACACTAGTAAGCTAGCCGGAGATTACTCAGACTCTGACGAGGAGGAGGACGGAGGCCTGGCTGCCTTAGAGAGACAGCGGGACCGGCTGGCGTCCAGACGGAGCCACTCGAAAACCGCGTCCCCGCCCCACAGAGTCGGCCGGGGTTCGGAGACGGGAGGAGCAAACAGAACAGATGACCCGCCAGGGAGTCTAGACATGGTGGGAGACCGGGGGGAGGGGGATGGTAAGAGGGAAAGCGGAGAATCGGCCTTCCCCAGGAGGTCCATCTACTTGTCCCTCGCCGGGGACCACGGAGGAGAAGCCAGCAACAAAAAACACGTCGACGGCGAGGAGGGAGCCTCCTCCAGCAGCAACACTAGCAGGTTCAGCATTGGGCTGAGACCCCGCTTTTCTAACTACAGCAGCCTGTCCCAAACCTACCGGGTCAACCACTCCAACCACACTGGCCCCAACCATTCATACAGCCAGGCAGCGCTCAAGCAGAAGCTGTCCATCCCGGAGGAAGAGCTGCTCCAGCAGTTCAAAAGGGACGAGGTGTCCTCCTCCGGTGGCTTCAGCGCCCACTACCTGTCCATGTTCCTGCTGACGGCCGCCTGCCTCTTCTTCCTGCTGCTGGGCCTCATGTACCTGAGGATGAGGGGCTCTGGAGCCTCAGAGGCGGATGTTGTCAGTAAGTACATGCCAGAAGACGGGCTATTTTTAAGATTGTCTGTTATGTATCCCTACTCAGTGTAAACCATGTGAAAATACCCAAAACACTCAGGCATCCTTAGTGTTGGCCATCTTTAAATATCTGAGCACTGAGACAGTCTACCTGTGAGAAATAATTGAAATCCATTTTCCCTGAAATCCATTTTCCCTGATGTTTTAGTTTGTTTTCAACCACACCACCCAGGCACCTTGCTGCCTACAAGGTCCAGGCTTTTCAATTCACTTGAGCTGAGATTTTGAAACACGTATCAGGCCAATCCCTCCAAGCAGGGTTGAAGTTTGCTAATCTGTAAATTAGGACATGTGATCAGAACCACATCTTATAGCTGTACCTATGTGTCCTGCCCTGGGTCAACTGCTATACTACTGTCATTGTTATTGTTAAAGTCAGCAAACACTAATTATTCAGTTTTTCAGTCTGCTGAGTTCCACATTGCATGGGTACTTGTCACCTTAAATTTGGGGGTAAATTCAAGGTGGTAGTCCACAGTTGAGCGTGCATGTAGAGGAAAGCTTGTCTAAGCTCTGAGGTCATTATCCAGTCTAAAGCGGAAATGATGAAGTCGGAAACGTGTGTCTGTGGTGTGTCTGAGTTGTCAAGGGTTTGGTCTACAGACATTTAGATGTACAGATCATTTGCCCAATCCTAGTGTCCTCCCTAAGCCCTGAGCACTGAACCCCTACAGACTTTGAGTGATGTTACCTGCATAATCGGTGTAAATGCCTGAGTGTGAGAGTGTGTGAGGGCTTGAAGAGGTAGAAACATGAGGAAAGTGGGACAGCACACTGTGACATCAGTTACCTTGATGACGACACCAGCTGTTGCTCCACTGTTTCTTAATATAATCATTAGTACTTTTTTAATTTCTTGACACTTATTCCTTTCAACATTACATTGTGATAAGAGTAGGTCAACTTTATCAACTCCTTCATGAAGTCCCAATCAGCCTGAAGGATTTGTTTCAAAGACAATCAAATATTTTTATAGATACTGAAACTCTAGCTATAATTTTGAAGATATTCTGTGTGACTAATTAAATGTCAATTTTAATTTAATAATTGTTGTCAGTAGGATACTATCATGATTGTATGAAATTGGCATAAAGTTATATTTATAAACCAATAACACTTAGAAACAACATAAAAATAACACTTGTTTGACAAAATCAGATAACTTGATAGGAATAGTACTGGCATCAAAATTACTGAGGAAGAAATTCTATATCGTCTATTTTCTCAAACAATTTTTCGGATTTAATACCACAAATCTATTTATTTATTTAACCCTATACTTGGACTTTCTATCCCAGTCATCACGGTTTAACACCACCTACCTTCCAAATACGTGTAAAACACTACTGACATAATTATTACTTTTTTTTTACTTTTTATATTGAGCTGATATGACTGATATGACTTTGATATAATATTCTAATTCAGAGCCTTGGCTCTGAATTAGAACATCCAGGCTTTTCCTACTTCTAGAGTGCAGTATGGATGTGATTTTGGAGGATGACAATTAAGTACTTGTCTGATGTCAGACTGAGGTCCCTCTGAATCAAAGAGCAAGGGCTTCTTTCTAGAATGGTCATGTAGCGCCAACAGTAGAAGAGACACAGATAAGTTTGTCAGAGTTTCACAAAGAAAAGCCTTGACAGACCAGAATGCGGTGCAGTCACAAGATATATTGTGATTTGGTAAGGGATGTGGTAGCAATCAGACACACCCTAATTTTCACAAACTCTAGTTGGCTAGCTACCTATAATTATATGCCTAAAGCCCACCGTTGATTTGTGGCATTGGTTGTTAAAAGGCCCTGTGGGAAACACAGGAAATCACTCACTGAAGTAGATGACAAAAGTTGAGGAACAATTAAAAAAAAAAAAACAGGCACCACAAAATAACCTCTGGAATCCACTGACATCACAGATTGATATCTAAAAGTGGAAGAGGGTGGAGTTTTGCTTGAAGCTGCTCTAGCATGCTTGCGTTATGTGGACAAACTTGTGTTATGTGAACACGCAAACTAAAATGATGTTTCAACTACATAATGACTAAATTTTCATTTTTGGGTGAACTATTTCTTTAATCTCAGCATATAAGCTGGTTTAAGTGTAATGGATAGATTGGCTAACATATTTCATATGACATAGCCTAATTCGATTCCAAATTGATTTTGTTGCTGTTGATTTTCTTGACCACTGTAATTATGGCCAAAATAGTCCAGTGGCAGAGCTCCAAGTGCCTGGGTGGTGCTGGTGATGATCCAGAGGACTGAGTGAGCTCCATGTTCAGACAGTGAGTCATGTGCTAGGTGATAGTCTGCACTACGGTCACATCCCACAGTCCTCTTATAGTCTCCACAAACCACATTTTATTGTGAAAGAACCAGTTTTTTTTAAACTGGCTAAGGCCAACATTTTATAAGTATGTGTTTTGTTCGGCCTACTGTCTGCATCTCTGTTGAACATTATGTTGTTTCTGTGTCCTGACTTTTGTATCTATTTCTCATTTGCAGTTAAGAACCACCCTTTTGGCAGCGAGTTTGACAGTGCTTATGTAAGTAGATATTTTCCTATGACCTCTCTTTAGCTTTGTCTACAGCAAAGTTGTGCAGCACAGCACTGGTTCAATATACAGAGCAAGATACTGGTTTTACATTTGAAAAAAAATACATTCATTGTCAACACTTAGGCCTTCTTCAAACTGCAGGAAAATCAGAGTTGTTTCTCAAATCAGATCTTTAAGACAGACTGTCTGTACTGTTATTTGTAAGTGATCATATTTGATTTGTATGTCCAGAAATCACCAACCTATCAGCACGGGTTGTGTAGGCGTGAGTAACAAGAGTAACAACATACGCCGGTGACGTGGTTTCCCAGCGTGGAAACATGAAAAACAGAGATCCATCATCTCGCCCTGCAAACAATAGCATTGTCTAGTCATGGTGCTCAACTTCTCTGTTGCTGAATTTGTCTGTTGTGACAGAGGAGTTGGTATACAATGCAACGTTCAGCCGCTCTGATGCACTCCCCGTCAATCTGCATTTGATGTCGTGTTGCGAGTGACACAAAAGATGGTTTGAAATCCTGTTTGAGTGGCTGGACTGAGACACACCTGTAGAAATCTGATTTGAGCCACATTGCAAACCACTTCCAAATGCGGCTTGCAATGGATGTGCAAAAATGACAATTCATGTGTTTTTTTTTTGATGTACAGACTTTGTAAAATCTATCTGGTTCTACCAGTTTGAACCTAGCCTTAGTGTCTGCAAGCCTTGACAGCAGTCCTTTGAGGAATAATCCAACGTTTTGGGCAAAATACCCTTTTCCACTTGACCCAGACTGAGACAAGATGTTAGATACCATTTTCACCTCTGTTCATCCACTGGTTCAGTTCTGATGGTTAGAATTTTGTGTTAGCTTAGCATAAAGACTTGAAGTGTACAGGAGTCATTAGCCTAGCTCCATCAAAGTGTTAAAAAATCCCTTACACCATCTCCGAAACTATCTTATTTTCATAATGTGTCGTGTGTTAGTTAGATGGTAGGAGCTATAACTGCTGAACATATGTGTTCAGCAGTTATAGCATTCATTTATTCCTAACATCTAACTTCTCCTAAAATGACCTTTGTTTTTAATTTTTTTCCAAGACATGCATATCAAATATATGATACATCATGGGAATAAGAGTTGCTATAACGTTTATTTTTTAAACATTGACAAGAGCTAGGCTAATGACTCCTGTAGACTTCAAGTCTTTATGCTAAGCTAACACAAAATGCTGCACATGGGAACCGAACCAGTGGATGTACAGAGGTGAAAATGGTAGCAAACATCTTGTCTCAGACTGGGTAAGTCGAAAAAGGTGTATTTTGCCCAAAACATTGGAGGATTCCGTCATAACGTCATACGTCAACGTCATAAATTCTATTATGTGAACTCGAGGCCTTAAGTGATCTTGAATACATTTACATACATACATATGAATACATACATTGAATACAACACAACTTATGTCTTAAATTCAGATTGAGAGGTCTCAAAATCTAGAGACCTAATGTCTGATATTCAGGTTCATAGTTAATTTTCATTTTCACTTATTTTTCAACTGTGACATACATCTTGTATTGCTCTCTACCTGGCATTAAAAAGGTTTTTAAAGCTTTAAAATGAACTTGGTGGAAAAACTTGCAGACAGTCTGATACTATCTTATGTTCCTTCAGGACAAGAAGACAAAGGACCTGATTCTCAAACTGTTGCTCAACCTACATGACCACCTTGCCCACATTGCCGGTGCGTATTCAGCCTCTTTACGTCATGTTCTACTGCATTCTGTTAGCTATGATATTGTTCTTTGATACTGGCAGGGTTTTCTTAAACGTTGATCTTTGTGGTAATATTGGGTTCTTTAGCAACACATTGCATTACAATACAACAAAGGAAGGAAAAATTAACAAAATTGTTTTTAAATGAGAATATCGCAACACAACATTGTTTGTTCGCACTGTAAGTCACATTATTTGCACACATCATCATGGAATGAATGGAGAAAGTCTGTATTGCAGCATTATTGCAGAAGTAGGGCTTATTTAGAGAAGGATTTATAGTGTGAGATGAAATTATTAAATAACTGTGTTTGTAAGTCTAATATAAAAATAATATATATGTGGTATGAAATAAGAGGTTGTATATAGAGAGGTCAGAGTCCACAACCAAAACTTATTTTGTTTAATTATTGATCAAGAGCTAATACACATTTTTAGCCAAATGATATTTCTCATACAAGCTGATGTAATTTTTCACTAATGTAAATTAAAAACACAAGTTTGTTGCTATTTGCTGAAAGTCATAATTTCTCAATATTTGTTATGTCATAGCCTGCCCGCTGTCTGGCATCGATTGTACAAGTTCTTGCTTAATTATTCCAGCACACGTTCAGATCATCAAGTCAGCACTCCTTGCTCTTCATTGGAGTTAAGATAGGCCTGGCATAGCTTTGATGCATGATTAGGGTCATTTTTCTGCTGGAAAAAGAATGCTCTTCCTCACAATTTTCAGCCAGAAGGGGTGGCATGTCTCTGCGTGGGAGTGGTACTTCTTTGGTCCATGTGGAATTGATCCTGTAAAAATTATCAACTCAAGAACAGGCAAAACATCAAACTTTCATTCATCTGTAAACAAGACCTTTTCCCGTCTTCAGCAGTGAATCTTTGGTATTGTTTGGCTCATGCTAAACATTTCGGCTTGTTTTGTTGTTGAAGATGTGGTTTGGAAATTGCTGCTGTCTCAGTAATGTGACCATTGGCAGGTCGGCTTTTGGCTTTTGGCTTTTACTAACCGGAGAAAGGTGCTCTGTGCTCAGCTGCCTTTGGATCTTGGATGCTGTTCTGTCTCCTAAAGATACTAGCTTGATATACTGGTGTTCAGATGCTGTGGTCACTTAGGTCTGCCTGGTCTTGGATGATGAAAATGACTTGGTTTGTGAAAATCTCTCCAGCGTGGGTTGTTCTGCCTCTTTAGAAACTCTTAGTTTGGCACTGGGATAGCTTTTCAGCACTCAGGAGAACAGTTTGGCAAGTTGAAGCGCAAACAGTTGTGACAGTAACACAGAGGATCATATTAATTTGCCAATGGGCCTCATGCAAGAACCACTCTTAGGAACAGATTCATTCCTAAATGACACGCACAAGCAATTAAGGCTCTGTTTTTTTTTAGCATTTCAGAGAATTTCTTTTAGCACCTAGGAGAACAGTTTGGCCCTGAACTGCTCTTTTTCGAATGAGTTTTTCCACCTAAAGTTAAAGCCCAAGCAGTAGTAACAAAAATCTATAGAAGTATATATACGTATTAAGTAATTACCTGTTATTAGTTGTTAAAAGACCAAAAAAAGCTCACAGTTGGAGCACACATGTTAATACTTGAACAAAGACCACTGTATGTGCAGTATGCAATAATATGAGGGATAATGGAACCTGAAGAAAGCATGTATGTGAAGTTTCAGCAAATATGCACTGAGGTTATAGGATATGCAGATACTCATGCTATGTACATTCTGCAGAGGGCTGATTTTTCTCAGGCAGATCTTTGGTATAATACGGTTTGATGTTGTAATTACAGGCCAGCATGACTGTGGAGACCAACAGCATCCAAACAGGAGTCTGTCCATGGAAGAGGCTACAGTGTATTTGCAGGTATGTACACATTTTCCTCTTTAGTTTGATTAAAGGAATACTCAAAATAGCCTTTTCCTGACTTACCCAGACTGAGACAAGATGTTTGATACCATTTTCACCTCTGTATGTCCACTGGTTCGGTTCTGATGGCTAGCATTTTTTGTTAGCTTAGCATAAAAACTTATAGGTCTGCAGCAGTCATTCCCCTAGCTCCATCAAAGTGAAAAATAAACCTTACAGCAACTCTGAAGCTGTCTTATTTATACAGTGTATCATGTGTTATATGGTAATAAAATAGATGTCTTGGGATTTTTTTCTAAAAGAGATAGATGGTAGGAACTATAACCAATGAACACATGTTCAGCGGTTATAGTTCCTTCCATCTAACTTCTCCCAAAACAGCTTGTTTTTTATTTATTTATTTATTTATTTAAATTCCAAGACATGTATTTCAAATACACGATACACTATGTAAATAAGCCAGCTTCAGAGTTACTGTAAGGCTTATTTTTTCACTTTGTCGGACCTAGGCTAATGACTCCTGTAGACTTCAAGTTTTTATGCTAAGCTAACACGAATTGCTACCATTCGGAAGCGAACCAGTGGACGTGAGACATACGTCTCAGACTGGGTAAGTTGGAGAAACAGTATTTTTGTTTTGGTATTTTCCTGGGAGTATTCATTTAAAGCTCTATTCCAACCTTATGTAGCAAGCCCACATCTTCAATAATTAAAAAGAATCAAAGTAGAGTAACTGAATGGAATTTTTCAAATTGTTTCACACATTCATTGCATCAGATAATTTTCAACTAGACTGGAGTGGAAACCAGAGAGAAAAACACTAACAAAACGAAAAGTCACAGAAGTTTGAATCAAGGCCACAGTGCAAACTCTTTTATATATCTGGTCAATCCCCACAGTAATGATCTCTCTCTTCTCCTCTTTTCAGGGTCAGAATCAGGACTTTGGCCCCCTCATATCTGATTCCCTGATGTGGATCCTCGACACGGGCGAGGATGTTGGGATAAAGTATGTTTAGTCATCATAATGAATCTCATATCTGCATTCTAATAAGCAACACGTGCAGGCCTTTTCACCTTCTGTGTGAACTGGATATTGTTATTCACTGTGTCTGTGTGTGTGTGTGTTCAGGCTGATGGGGCCAAACGAGGACGATCCAGTGACTGACGTGTCCGAGATCTCCTGGCTGGAATCCACCCATCCCAAGATGTCGTTCATCTGCCGCTTCCGCCGTGCCTTCCTCGCCGTTGTCACCAGAGTCTTCCTCATCGCAGCAGGTCAGGCTTGTCCACATACTCCCGCCAATACAGACCACGTAGACTTAAGTACCAATTAAACCTAAAATTGTCTTACACATGGAAGCTGGTTAGTGTTTATTTCCCACTTTGGTCTATTTGAGACACACGTGAAGGATAACATAAAAGCATGTGTGGCTTGCGGTAGGATGGAGATAGTAAATTAAGATGAGAGCACACTTTATTGATCCCTTGAGGAAATTGGGTCAGTTGCAGCTACAGATAGTAAGAGGATACATTCAGAGTTAAGAAAACAAATTTAGAAAAAGGGGATTATGTACATTTACACCACCAATTATTTTATAATTTTACAATTTTTTTTTTTGCAGTGTAACAGTAATAGAACATGTTGGTGCAAGAAAAAATGTAGAATGTGTATGATATGAACAATAGCACCAGTGGAAACATAATAACCATATTTATTTAGTATGTACCAAATAGAGGGATATGAGAATATGAAGAAAGCACATATGTGAAATAACTGTTACGGCAGCAGGGAGAAAGTCCTTCAAGCAGAGGTTTCAGGAGGTGCTGCTCAAGTGGTTCTGGCCCTTGTGTTGTATATATCTATAGACTTTTTTCCACAGCAGCCATTCTGACATGAAATAGCAGGTAAACACAGGTGTTACTAATGACACTAATGAAGGTTCTTATTCCACTAAAGTGTAGCAGAGTCTTTCCAGTGAGCCAACATGAGCCATAGCAGGACCCTGGCTCTGTTAGACTTAAATGGCACTGAACCATTATTAATGTTATTAGTAACACCTGTGTTTACCTGCTATTTTATGTCAAAAAGGCTGCTGTAAAAAAGGATTATTAGATTAATATTGAATCTGAACCACTGTGATCGGAAACACTGAAGTGGCATCAAAGGGATTAATACAGGCCACCCAAGTATATTAACATTTAGAAAGTCTAGCCTATATGTGGGAAACACTGGACCTCCCTTTGGGGGGAAAAGTTTTGTGAGTGGGGGAGGGGAGCAGGGTAAGAGAAGACACTATTTCCTACAGGGAGCCATTTACGTCAACATTATATTAATTATGCCTCTAGCTTTTCTGGCAACCTGTTGATCCTCTGCCTGTTATATTATCATCAGTATTTCTAACAGCAGCAGCAGCATTAATAGCATTATTAATATTTGAGTTGAGAGAATTTCCCTTTAGAGAACTGTAAAGGGTTGTGTTTTTTGGTGATGATGTTTAACATCTGACTGAGTGCTGTTTGTATTTCCTTCCAGCTGTAAGCTGTGTGTGGGGTCTGGTCTACTATATGAAGTACCGCTGGAGGATGGATGAGGAGGAGACCAGGCAGATGTATGACATGGTGGAGAGGATCATTGGTATGGAGCCTCACAGTTTCACCTCCTGTCCAAGCATTTGGTCCTGCCTTTTCTGTTTTTATTTTAGCTATTTGTCCTAAACAGTTAAAGATCGGGGAAGGGACTATAAATTGGGTTCTGTCCGTCCATCACATGCAATTTATTTTTGAGCCTCTGCTGGAAATTGAGGGAATAATGGATTTTGACACTGGCTTCCAGCTTTTTGAATAAAAACCTGATTGGCCTACTAAGCCCTAAGTCCAGCGGTGTCTAAGATGCTGCAACTTGATGCCGTGGGACTTTTGACCTGTTGGTTGCGCTGTTGTGAGCCAGTCAGTTTCATTTTATAGATGCTGAATGTCAGTGTAAAACCACATCATTCCCTAAAGCTTCATCAATTTTGACCCAGCAGTGTTCGAGTTACTGAGTGTGAAGTTTAGGGCCGTTGGCCTGGTGGTGGGACAATCAGGTTTATATTCAACATGTCGAGCCCCCGTGTCAAAATCCATCACTCCCCCAATGTTTGCACAAATCAAGCCAACTTAAAAAAACTACATGTGACAGACGGACTGAGCTTGATCCGTAGTCCCTTCCTCGATTGTGAGGACAATAAATACTGCATCTGCTAAAAGACTGGATTTGCATTGTCTGTTTGAACATAGCTGTTGGATTGACTGATTCCTTGTAGAGCTCTTAGCACCATATTTGACTAAGCTTGGATCCTAACTGTCGTTCAGATGTGTTGAGGAGTCACAGCGAGGCCTGCCAGGAGAACCAGGACCTGCAGCCCTATCTGCCCATTCCTCACGTCAGAGACTCCCTGGTCCAGCCTCAGGACCGGTCAGTACCAACGCCACAGGCTTTACATTGAGAGAGAACTATGTATTGCATTTCATGATAAACAAGGCAACAGAATGTATTCATTTCCTGTCTCACTATGGCCTATTTTTAGGGATGCCCCCCAAAACTCGGTTCTAAATAAGAACATGTTCTAAATTAGTAAAAGGCAGAGTAAGGTCTAACTTAATTGGATCTGCTATCAGTGCTAAAAAAAAGGAATTTGTGTTATTTATTTATTTTATTTGAATTTACACTACCTTTGGGAATACAGTCCTGCCTCTCTTTCTCACCCTCTGTCTCACA
>OMLF01056881.1:2273-13126 GCA_900302615.1 Holocentrus rufus | reverse complement strand
CTCATGTTTGGTTTCTCTTTGGCTTTACTGAAGAGGATAAACATGCTGGAAGTGATTTTTCCATGGTCTCTTGACAACTTACATGTCCGTCAGATTTCAAACCCAACCCAGTGGTACACAAAGTGAAATGCAGGGTAGAGGAAGACAAGTAGAGGCTGACAGATTTCTCAGCAATATTCTCATCTGCCAACAGTTTTTATACTAATTTATTTTTGCTAAATTCATACTAAATAAGTCAACAGATCATCACAGTATTGGCCAACCGAGCAGCCTCCTGTGACCTCTGTTGCCATAAACTGTATGTTAGTTTTGAAGATATGAAGCATAGTGAAACAGCTAACATCACATGTTTTCTGGTAGCAATTGCATTTACACTGCATTTTTTTTCTTCTCCAAGGGAACTACCCCAAGTTGGTCTTCCACTTTGAGCTGAAGAGAAGTATCCTGTATTTTATCCTGGAGACTTATGTCCCCTCCAGCCTGTTGGTGGTCCTCTCATGGGTCTCCTTCTGGATCTCCCTGTCTTCTGTTCCTGCACGCATTTGTATAGGTAAGAGAACCATGACGAAGCTCCTTTTTTCTCACCCCAAGCCTCAGTCTTCGTTCACCATCTGTAGACAGTGTTCCTTCCTGACCAAATATCTGTGCATGTCTTTTGAACTCCTAGAAAATTTCAGGCTGTGCTGAACCTCCTTAATGTTTGGGTCTTCTCTGTTCTAATGAGATAACAGACTCCAGTTTTGTTTCAGCAATGAAGCAGAGTAACAAACTCTTGTGCACAGCTGTGTTATACAGCCGGGGGGTTGACGAGAGCAGCTATGACATTAGAAATATCAAGCAGGAACGCCACATCACAGAGGTTTTGTTGAATTAGTTTTGTTGAATTAGTTTCACAACACCTCAACACTGAGTTCTGGCATCTAGAACCCCCAGGACCACAGGATATCCTGCTTCATGGTGCACTGGGAGTAAAGGGATTAATTTCAGGGAGGTCAGTCCCGGTGATCTTGGCTGCCTTGGAGATGATTTGCTGTATTTTTTTTTTTTTTTCTGTGTGTGATTGTCCATGCCTCCCTACCAGAGCATGACTGAGGAAGTTAGAGTTTTCTCTTTGATAAATGTGTAGAATCCAACCAGGAGATTAGATTAACTTCTTTAGTTGTCTGAGGACTTATGGCGCTTTGCAGATGATATCGTCTGAACTGATGTGCCATTTCACGGAGCTGCAGATGTAGGCTCAGAGGTATAACTCTGTTGTGGTTATGTGCAAGCCACTGATATGGGTGGGGGTTTTGGGAATATGTGCGTGCCTGAAATCCAAGGTAATCGCAAAAGTTTTTGATGTCTTGGGTTAAAGGTCATTGCTAGCACACCCTCGGGGTGCTTCCCATTCGCTTGTTTTATGCCTCCTAGTCTCCTCGCTGGTCAGGCTTATGACTCAAAAATCGATCTGTCTCCTCTGTTATCAAGGCTGTTTCAATTCATTAAACCGGAGGTGAGGAGAGAGGAATGTCACATACGTGAGCAGTCCGCCATCTTGGACAGCTAGCTACAGCAGCTTAACTTGGACAAATTTGATGCTGCATGTTTTATACACTCCCCAATCCATTCCATGCATGCATGGTCAAATCTTCAAACATACAGTAAATGTCAAACAACAGTCTTCTTCAGCAGGTAATCCCTGGCTCTTTCTACAGTTAACTAATATCATGGCAGATGCTCGTGCATGTGCAGAAAGGATAGCCAGCATAGGAAAGGTAGCCAGCACAAGCTGACTTACATCTGTTGACAGAAACAGGCCCTTGCCGTTCGAGGAAACACAAATTCGTGAACCCCATGTTTTAATCTGACACTGGCCCAAGACGTCAGTTTTCCCCCAGAAAACTATCCTGCCTGATTCGGCCGGTGCAGCTGAACTGTCAGTGCTGATGGACCAAAGGCCAACTGAACTGCAGGTATATCAGTAGCTGTTCAGTTAATAAAACCACAGGCCGCCTACCTGACACTGAATGGACAAAAGCCTCCCCTGACTTTATTTCTTTCTTGACCTGATCAGCATCAATTTCATTTCTGAACTGAAACATCAGACTCTCACTCTGGAAGCATGAGACCGCTGCCTGTCTGCAAGCTCAAGTTCATGTTTATTCAGAGCCTTGATGCCGCAGCACAGAGCCCGACCCTGTCAAACTGGCTGGAATAATAAATAATCTGAGCCTGAACTGACGCGATAGAGTCGAGCCTGGGAGGGTTCGGGTTGAGAATTACAAACCATGTTCAGATATTTACATCTAACCATATAAGTATTTTAACCATGAGTTTACACTTTTGCTGCACTGAAAAACTGAAATATTGAAACCTTAGATGCCATTGTTTCATGACTATACAATTACATCAGATATTTGCTACCTTTGGAAACCTTGGGATCTCCATTAGAGTTTAAAATAAAGTGGGTTTGAGCAAAGCTTGACCACGCAGAAATTACAAACTTACTAATGGGAGCAGCAGAGAATTGATTAAAGAATTCAAGTGGTATTGAAGACAAAATCAAAGTTTCTGATCAGGATGCACGCCCAGATGGCAGGTGTCTCCAGATGCTGTAGGTTGCAGTTCTGACCTCGGATAATGGCATTTTTCTACAGTCGTGTTTGCACGTGCTATCTGTTTCTGCAACTCTATCTCTGTCACCCTCTCTCTCTTTGCACAGCAAGAACAACATAGCTCATCTGCATCTCCGTATTTCCTAACAGCTTCACAGATTATATATTTAGCATGAGTAATTAAGTAATTTTGGGGTGATCAGAGGGGCCATCATTCACCAGTATGCCTTCGGCTGTGTCCTCTGTGCCAGGAGTGACCACAGTACTGACCATGACCACTCTAATGATGGGAGCCCGGACATCGCTGCCCAATGCCAACTGCTTCATCAAGGCCATTGACGTTTACCTGGGAATCTGCTTCAGCTTCATCTTCGGAGCGCTCATCGAATACGCCGTGGCCCACTTCTGCACCCTCACCCACAGCGGCGCCAACATGCTCATGGTGAGACCCTCATGATGGGGCTGTTGTGTTGTTCATTGTTGTTCTACACATTATTTTTTGTTACAGTAATAGTCTTCATGGTCGTCGTCATTATCATCATCATCATCATCATCATCATCATCATCATCATCATCATCACCATCATTACCATCACCTTTAGCCCCACCTGGTAAGTTCAAGATGTGCTCCAAGTAGAGGTCTTCATGGCTCCAAAAATTTGTGCCCGAACCAAAAAAGACTCGTGATGTACAGTACCACCTGGAACCCAACCAGACTGGTCTATAATATTTGAAAGTTGGTCCTGGACCAATGCAGAACCAAGAAATGTCGGACTGAAACAGGAACTGGATCGTCTATTATTTGAAAGCTGGTCCCTGATCCATGAAGAGCCGAGAAATGTCTTCTCCCCTGTGCCTGGCTATGACGAATATAATCCATCCTTGCCAAGAAAGTTGGTAAAATACATCAAGATTTTCTACTATTCCTCTCTTGCTCGTTTAAAAGTCTACTTGTTGTCATGGTGACAGATGACAATCACGACTCGTTTAGGATCTACATAACAGTTTTGTTGCATCTAGCATGATCTTAAACAGATCTGGGACCTGACCCAGACCCGACTGACCATACATAAAACAATGATCTGAACCCGTGCGAGTCCTGGGGCTGGTCTTGGGTGGACCCATGAAGATCTCTCCTTCCAAGATTTTAATTCCAGACCATAATCACCCTCTTGTTTTCACTCACGTTCGTCTTTTCCTCTCACTCTCCCACAGTACGGCCACCAAATGCACGACTTTGAGGAGGAGATGAACGGCATCGTCACCACCATCGCCAGTGACTCCAACAGGGCCAAGAGACGCAAGGAGGCCGCCACTTCTCCTCCTCCTGCTCCCACCTCCACAGAACTCGCTGTCAGACCCTCCAGCCCTTCAGGCAGCGAGCCTAAGCCCGAGGCGCCCCCGGAGGAGCCCCCCAACCGATGCCTCACCGCTCTGTCCCTCGTCCGCAAGGTCGTGCACCGCTCCTTAAATTGCTGTCACGTGGAGAACCCCCAGTACATAGACAACTACTCCAGAGTCACTTTCCCCCTCTCCTTCGTCATGGTCAATCTGCTCTACTGGACATACTACCTGTACTTTTAGCACTCACTGGAGTACAGTGTGTGTCCCAGAGTGTGTGAAAGAGAGTTTGTATGGAGGAAAGAAGAGTGTGTTTCACTTCATGCATGTACAGTAAGCATTATTTGTTTGTGTTCTGAAATGAATGAGTGCAATTTCTACATTTGGACTCATGAGTGAAGTAGCACTTGTCATAGGGTTGGTTAAAAATGAGATGGTAATGCTTTTGATTACAGCTCCATTTTTAAGTAATAACATCTACTGTAAATGAGTAGGAAATTTTATACAGCTGGTTCTGTTGCAACTAATTGGCCCACCTGACCTTGACTTGGTAAGATGTGATCAATTCTCATGCATTTTGAGAAGATTTCTTACAAGTTGAAAAAGATGGCCAAAAAGATGTCTATACCTTTCTTGTTGTAGTATTGAATTTTCTATATATCACCTCACAGTTTACAATACATATTATATTTTGTTACTGTCTAACAGGGTTGCAGCGGTGTACTGGTTACATGGTATAACGCGGTTTGAAAATTGACGGTAATCATCATTTTTTATCTTATCGACGGTATTATCTACTGTATAAGTCTTAAAAATGGTTTCAAGTTCTTGTCTGTGAGGACATAATATTTTGTGAAATTACAATAAAGAATTTGTTCAACCCAAAAAACCCTTTTGTTTGCCGTGATACCGTGAAACCATGGTATTTTCTGAGATGGTTATGAAAATCCTATACCGCTGGAACTCTGCTGTCTAACATGGAGAAGATCGAGCTGTAATTTAAAGCTTTACGACTGAATTTGCTAGCATTTTGATTCTGTGTCGTGATAGACTGATCACTGGTATTTTAAAACTTAATTTTCCATCTTTGCTCACAGGTATAACATTTTAGAGTGAAAGAGAAAAATAACAGATGGGAAAAGAGGAGCACAAAAGAGAGAAGAGGGAGGCAAAAGTGAAACAGAAAGTGTGTGCTTGTTGAAACTCCGAACCAGTCTCCCAAGGATGATCATCCTTTCTCACTATTGCGCTCTTTCTCTCTTTCTTCTGACTTTCTATTATTTATTCAGTTATTTTTAATTCATTGAGCTGCAATGTCTCTTTTTGCCTGTTTTTTGCCTTTCTTTTTCTTTCATTGACACTATAAATCTAGTGGCCTTTGATCCCTTCAGTAGTGTTAAGGAAATTTACTTCCAGTGAAGGTCACCATGAACATTTTATGTCACTTGTTATTACACACAATTCTGTTCCACTGTGTTTTACAAGGGAGGCACCGCCAACACGCCTAACTGGCCAGGAAAAATGCAATAGGACGGTGTGGATAAACAGTACAACACAACCTGGATAGACAGGTAGCCTATTGTAGTGATATATGCAGTATTTCTTTAAAAGAGCTGCTGGTAGTATTTTTCACTGTGCTTTTGTAATACATACAGCAGTACTAGTCAAACCTAGAAGTATTAGACACTGTAGAGTGATTTGAAGCAGCTCCAGTGTTTCAGCAGGATGTCATCATCTGCATTATTCAAATGCAAAAATGCTTGGATATGCCATGGTGAAGGTAATATGCTCATTTCTCTCCTTTTTTTTTTCTTACTCGCCTTCTTCATTGTGTAAGCATCCTGTGGCAAGAGGAGTGTGTATGGTTTCTTTATTTGTGATGTGAGTAATGTGAACCAAAGAACCAAAGATTCAGATTTGACTTTACTTTCTTTCTTGGTTCCCCTTTAACTTAGTTTCTTAAATACGACATTTTTAAATGCACTTATTTTTTAAATGTTAACATCATGTATTCGGTGTTATCCATGGAGTAATACTGTAATAGCATGCAGTCAATCAACAGATGCACAAGTCATGTAACATCTCAGACCAGAAAGAGAGTGGGAGTCACTTTAACAACAGAAATGCACGTTTATTTATTACTCTCTTTGGTATTGCCGTGACATACTTCTCCTCACTTATTGAAAAGTGAGCTGTGCATTTAGCCATTACATCAGTTTCAGAAGTCCCGTTTTTAGTCACTATTCATTCATTATGTACAGAACATAATGGAAAGCTAAATTTCCAATATTTATTGATGGTTCATTGCCTTTTTAAGCCATTTATGTCAATCATATTTCAGCTGCACTACTCTTTTATTTTGTTTTGTCTTTGCACTTTTGTTTTACTACATTTTCAAAATGACATCTAGCACTACCAAACAGTCTTGCTTCCGTGCATTAGAATTTTAAAACTTTTTGAGTGCTAAATATGCCTGATAATGAGTTACGGCTGATAATAGTAAAAGTAGGATTTACTTTATCGTTTTCGTTTTTCCTGCATGGTTACCGAGTGTGACTTTTTTTTTCTTACACTTTGCTTGTTTTGGTTTGGTAGAGTGGAGCGGAGCAGGCGTAAAATGCTAAACTGAGGCTCTCCAAAAGATCAGGTCTCTGTTTCGATTGTCAATGATCCAACTTTGATAGGGGGCCAGCTTTGGGTCCAAACTGCAGGATGTTCAAACTTTGTTCTCATATTCAGTATTTGAACTTTATTTGATTGAAAGAATGAACATGTATGATCAGTGACGGTGTGCATTTGCCTCCAAAGTGAGCTGGGTCTGTCTCTCTATGAAAACATGCTCTGTGGAAATAGCTGAACGATGACCCACTGAAGTTTTTATATAATACAGTACCATGGTCAGAGATCTGCCTGCTATCTTCTTGAATGGTGCAGGAAATGAGTGCCAAAATGGAGCCAAAGAACCATAAGAGCAGCCACTAGCTTCCTGTCAGAATGGATGCAAACACGTTTTGTATCCATGTGCAAGGCCCTGCAGTATTTTTGGACTCCCATGCACAGTCCAAGGGTCCCAATGACATCATCAGTCCGCATTACTTGTTGGCACTGAGCGGACATCACGACGAATGGACACTACGACTTAAGGAAGGCTTCAACACATTACAAAAATAAAAGCGTGGAACAACCAATTAGAGACAACCTTGCCAGGATGTTTGTGTAGGCCAGCAACCTTGGGCACCTGAGAAATGGCGACTGTCGGACTGCCCTGTTTTTTTTTTTCCTGTTCTGGGACGTTGTCAGATAACGCCTCAAGGTGATATTGGCCACCAGCCTCACAGATCTTGGAACATCTTCCTGTGAATTGTATTTATATTGTATCATGTTAAGATAAGAATTTGGTTTGCTTAACCTGTTGTAAATAAGTAATAACACTATGCATGTTTATTTGGTGTATGAGTATGAATCATAGTAATAAAAAGAGGCCAAACCTGTATATCGTCTACATTCTTTATTTTTGCTGTGAAATCAGAATGCTCCCAATAAAAATAAGGAGTTGAGGGCTCAGACTACCATGCCAGCATGCAGATCATGCATATGTATGCGTGTATGCATGAGTGTGTGTCTTACAGATCTGTTATTGCAGAATATCGCCGTGTCAGTGGAGAATATTAATCTCCCCCTCCGGCCCTATCAGCTCTGAGTCAGCAGCACTGAGAGTACCCGAGATAATCTGAGACCACTACAGGTTTCATGTGAGACCACGACACACACACACACACACACACACACACACACACACAAAATGAGACTCATGCTGTTCACGGTTGAATTCTCTGAGATGTTTTCCCTTAAAGCTGTGCCAGGCCGTTTTGTATGTATGCAGTGGTGGAAGATAAGCGTATGAATATTTGAAAGGACTTCATTACCCAGAAATCATGTAATATGATGTCGGTGAATTGTGCCCTTTTCACAGACATATATTTCCTCTTAATGGCTGGTATGGTTGGAGGTGGTGGTGGGGAAAAAGAAAATCTTATCGCTGCAGGGTCAACCATCTTTCTCTGGATAGAGCACTCAGGTTTCTGCTGTCTGGGCTGTTTTTGTGCTGGTGATTTTAGTCAATCTTCCTGTCTGTTTGGATTACTTAAGCATATTTACAGAATATAATTTAACAAATAAGTAACGCAAATTCTAGGTCAGAAGGTTTTTAGAATCTGACCACATATTCAAAGATCCATACCATGGCCATATCACAGTCCTGAACAATCCTGAACTGAATCAGCGTCCCTGGTGCTCAGAAATCCAATCAAAGAGGGATCATCAGTGGGACCTGACACGAAGCACAGGCACAGGGTTTGACCTTTGCAGGGATCCCATCCACCAGGGATCCTGCAGTAAATTCAGCTTTTGAGCCCAGCTGGATTGCAATGTGGTTTGAGGTTTTCCTGGACCTACCTTTTAGATATTTATCCCTATTCTCACATTCTCCCTTTTATAAATGAACAGCTGACAGTACGGTAATGACAGACAGGGTACCATGCAATAAATGCATTGATTCTGCAACTTTAAATTGTTTTAATAAAAACACTGAGAACATTTAAAGTGTCAACATTTTTTATTAAATTCAACAGAGCAAAGTGAAACAGAAAATGATCATGTGACAAAAAATAAGCACAATCACAGAATAAAATAAAATAGACATATTTGATTCAAGAAGAACATTGAAGAACAACTGATAGAGGTATTTCTCACTGGAAAAACTATTATTATTACTATGGCTACAAAGGTTTATATACTGCAGAAGTATATATATATTCCACTAAAACACCACTCATACCACTAATTATATTCTTAAAGGTATATTCTGCTAAAACACAGTTAAAAGAAATACTAATACTTTTAAAAGTGCTATCAGTCTACAAGACGCTGTGTGAAACAGTGTCTAGTAGTTCAAAGAGACTGACTTAAACTGACTCAAATTAGCTTGAAAAGGACTTGAAATGTCAGTAAAATAAATTAGGCGGGAAATCCCAGACCTGATGTCCCTTATCGCTAAAGATGTTAAAAACATCTCACAGTCAGCATTTGGGAAAAAAAATGGAGACACCAGGCGGGGGAGCAGGGTTCACAAGACGGTCAATAGGACTGAATGTGAATGGGGAATTATTATGTTTATTGGTAGAGATTAGCTCTGAAAAATAATTTGCTCTTGCATCTTTAATTTTTTGGTTAAAGGATGTTAATGACTCCTTCATATATTCATAGTGGACCAGGAGCTTAGTGCTTTTCCACTTCTGTTCTGACAGATGATTTTTATCCAGGGGGATATACTGACAGATTTGGATCTTGTTTTGAGCGGAGAAATAGCATCTGAGCTTGGGGAACAAAGATCATTAAAGAAGATTATCAACTGAGGGACATCTGAGCCGAAGAACTACTTGAATTTACAAACAGAGTGGAACTTTTTGGCACTTTGCCCATTAAAGATGCATGAGCAAAATGTTTCAAAATCAGAGAGAAAATACTTAAACTTATTTAAACTTAACTTTATATTAAAGGTACATTTGGCTAAAAATATTATTACCACTGCTAATACTAAATTCTAAAAAACGTCCAGAATCAAATATATTTCAAAATATATTAAATTATATTTATTATATAATTATTATTATATAATATATTTCCACTGTTACTACTACTACTGCATTTAAGGTATAAACTACCTCAAGCCCACTATTACTAAGTCAGGTTGACTAAGTCAGTAAATACTGACAAACTCTTTTTTTCCCCCTTTACTTGGTCCTAATTTGACTTATTTAAAAAATTTGGAAAACTTATGTAATCTTGTTTGATATTTGTGTTAGTTTTTGATGATTGGATGGTAATGGACTCCCGAGTATGTAACTAGTCAAAATAACATCGCAGATATCTGTAAGCCAGTTTTGATTTGTTAAGAACTGAATTCTGGATGTGTTGTCAGACATGGAAACAAGCTGACAGTGGGTGTACAGCCTCCAGCAACTCAGATACAACCAACTTGTCAATCTTGTTTCTTAGTTGTTTTGAGTGACTGAAGGCTGAAAAGATCAGCCTCTCAAAACTTCATAAAAAGCACAGTTCTGTGCAAAAGTCAGGGGTCATCCTTTCATTTACTTAAAGGGACAGTTCATCCAAAATACAGAGTAAGACTTCCCACTTTCCCACTTACCCCATAATCCACGGCCCTTGGAGGTGATTTTTACTGGGAACTGCCAAGGAACACGGGAACATCTGTCCACCCTGAACTAATACTACTTGCAAGTGGGTGTTTGCTGGTGTTCTTTGGCTGTTTGCAAAGAACACAGCAAACTTTCACTGGAGTTACTAATGAAACTTTTCATCCCTGCGGGCCTTTGGAAAGAGCTGCTGCTGTTTTTCACAAGTAAATTTTTACATTTTTAAACAGGTTGAGCTCCATAAGAGAGGTAGTTACATCATTATTTTTTGGGGTGAACTGTTCCTTTAACAGTAATTTTTTCTGACAGTGAAAAATATATAACTTGCACTTGCCCCAAACATGTATAATATCTAAACTTTTTTTTCTTTTTTTTACTTTTGTCCAATCTACCACCATGTCAACACTTCAACACGTCCAATCTTAAAACCAGACACAGTTGTTTTCTCCCAATGAAATGTCTAAAGGAGATATAGGGACTCCCCACAACGTTGCAAGATCTGGTAGACCACCGAAACCATCATGATCAGACAGTACTTTCATCTTTGTGTGATAAGAAAAAAAATCAAGCTCCACTCTTCTTTAGGTCTGAAAAACTCCACTTGCTTCTGTCGATCCATCCACTGTGAGAAGACAACTCTGTGAGAAGACAACCTCGGGTCAGGGAGGGTGTGAAGCTGTCAAAAAGCCACTACTGAGTA
>OMLF01056877.1:2496-15944 GCA_900302615.1 Holocentrus rufus | reverse complement strand
TGTGACACAGTCTGGCACGTGGTCCTTCACCTTCACATTATCCAGCTATCAGACAATGGATATTTTGCATATATACAGCAAAAGTACATGGAAAAGTCTATTCAAAAATACATTTGCAATATATACATTTTTAAGGTTAATCATCAAATATCTAAAAAAATATTAAGCATCAGTGATGTAGAAGCACTGTTGTTATGTGACATAATTTGTCTAATTTTGTGCTGTCTAATAGGCTTACTGGTGTGCCTATTTTAAAATTTTATTTTAAAAATAAGATGCTGGGTTATGCAATTACATATAATTGCATATCTTGTGCAATTTTAATTTTCACCATTAATAATCATGAAGTGCTAACATATTGGCAATAATGACACCTCTCACATTGACTGTGGTCAAAAATGTTGATATACAGTATACACAAATATACAGCAAAATGATTTTGTTCTTCATATTAATAGGATATATAATAATGGCTATGGCTAATGCCTTCTCAGATATGACTCATAGCTTGTGACAATAATTTTGTATCAGCCTGTATTTGATAACAGAAGCCACAGGATGGTGGACTATCAGAACTCCATTAGTGTCTCAAGTGCAAGACAAAGAGTACTAGTACAGTACATTTTTAAAGGAATACTATTTTAAAGGAGTACTAGGACAAGATGTTCAATACCATTTTCAGCTCTGTATGTCCACTGGTTTGGTTCCTATGGTTAGCATTTTGTGTTAGCTTAGCATAAAGACTTGAAGTCTACTGGAGTCATTAGCCTAGCTCCGTCAAAGTGAAAAAATAAATCTTATAGCGACTCTGAAGCTGTCTTATTTACACAGATTATCATGTGCATTACACGGTAATGAAATACACGT
This sequence comes from Holocentrus rufus, assembly GCA_900302615.1. NCBI lineage: Eukaryota > Metazoa > Chordata > Actinopteri > Holocentriformes > Holocentridae > Holocentrus > Holocentrus rufus. The sequence goes on along the minus strand of OMLF01056877.1, from coordinate 15,077 downwards.
CTTGGATTTTTTTTTTTTTGAAAGAACGAGTCATTTTAGGAGAAGTTCGATGATAAGCAATATATTTTTCTCAGCTGTGTGAAACTGGCAAACTGTGGGAAACCTTGTGTATAAAAATGGCATGAGGGAAGGACCTTTGACATAGTACAACAGAATAATGGACCAGCCTATATGGGTAGTATCACAGACCTTCTATACACTCTAAAGGTAATATAAATACAGTTACTGCTGAACATGTGTTCAGCAGTTACAATTCCTACCATTGTGTTTATTTCAAATACACTATGTAAATAAGGCAGCTTCGGAGTTGCTGTATTATTTTTTTACTTTGAAAGAACTACATTGGACATTGGAACAGAACCAGTGGACGTATGAAGGTGAAAATGGTATCGTACATCTTGTCTCAGTCTGGGTGAGTCGGAAAAAGGGTATTTGCCCAAAATATTGGAGTATTTCTTTAAGTCATACCATAATTTCTCTGTGAGCAATGTATCAGAGTGTCAGCAGAAAAACAATTTGGTTTCACTTCGTTATGCTTTAATTTTTAATTGAAGGACTTAACATTCAGTGTCCTCTCATCCCTCTGCTCTGTGTGGGAATGATCCTGTGTAACAGTGTAAAAGCACTGAATATTTTAATATTTCTGTTACTAAATTGTCACCATGACTTGTGCCTGTGTAATGTCTTTGTCATGCAGCACCAGTGTGTGCGTCTATCTGAATAGAGTAGCCCTAGGGAGGCTTATGACATCATCAGCCCAGACGTCATTACAGCATTATGTTGCTGAACTGTCTGGCCAACACATCACTGTTATTCAGATACTTCCTGTTCACATCACTCCAAGCAGCATGAATCTCCAGCTATTATTATTAACCCCCCAAAGGCCATGGAGAGTATCTGCACAAACAGGAGGAGCGTGCTGATCCCTTCATAGTAGCTCAGCATGTCTCCATATAGCAGCACTGGGATCAATGTCCCTTATGTAGAAACACTACTGGGTGACGTCAATGAATTGTTGTCTGTATTGCCTGCTCTTTGTTTTAGCCAGTAGTCTCAGCTTGTCCAGTAGGAAAATAGCAGGAACTAGTGATGTTGAAGAAAATCAATGATTGTAGTCTACAAAGCCATGGTGCTGTAGTGCATGTGGTTTTATCAGGCCTTTATTATTGTTATTCATTCGGCTCACAACCAGTATACTCAAATAGTAAGTCTATTACCTTTTTACTCATGAAGATCAAATCTTTGCTAATATTTTAGAATTCAGTAACTGTATACAATTGCATAGTATACAGTTGTAAATAATGATAATAATGGCAATATATTTTTCTCAGCTGTGTGAAACTGGCAAACTGTGGGAAACCTTGTGTATAAAAATGTAATGAAGGAAGGACCTTTGACAAAGTGCAACAGAATAATGGGCCAGCCTATATGGGTAATATCACAGACCTTCTATACACGCTAAAGGTAATATAAATACAGCTACGACACAGAGAAAGTGAATTGCCATTCTATTTCTACACCAATTTGTGGCTCCAAATGGCAGTGACAGCTCAGTTGGTGTTGTTTAAGAGACACTGTGACTTTCCCTTCAGTGACCATACTGACACCACTGCCCAGTGTAATTGAAGGCAAACTGAGTGAGTCTGTGGCACAACATAAAGAGGAGATGGGATGCCCCTCCACTTTATAATTTGACTGATAACACTGTCATATTGTCATATTTTTATATAAAATGTCACCTATTGCAACTTTAAAGTGCAAACCACAAAGTTGCAGTTGTTTTCTTTATTTTAGATATGTATGGGTACCTCCACATGTCACCCCGCCAGACAAGACATTTAAAACAGACTTCTACGGATTAATTATAATACCAGGAAACGCAAACTAAAATATTGCAATGTGATACAGGACTACATACACGTTTCATTCACTGAAGGTTTCAGGTGCAGTGACGAGGCCAGTATGCCACGTGACTCTGCTGCACGTTCACACACACACACACACACACACACACACACACACACACACACACACACACACACACACAGATTCAGGCAGATGGTCTTGTGACCAGAGCAGAAGACTGACCTGGATGACTGTCAGAGCCTTAAATGCCCACAGGATAAATGCTTTCAGAGACTGTGGCCTTTCACTCCATTGCACAGTACAGGAAATGCTGCTGTTAAGGCTGACTGGCAAAGAATTCAAACCACAGTATAGTAATGCCAAGGGTCAGCTGGCTCGCTCACTTTGTGCCCCCACCCCAAGGCAAGCCACAACACAGTCATCTCTGTGGTAACATGCTGCACTATGCACAACTTTTATTGAATGAAACCCACCAATACAGAAAAGCATACATACAATAGCTGAAAGGAGTACTCCGTTTTGAGCAAAACATCCTTTTTCCGACTTTCCCAGACTGAGACAAGATGTTCCATACCATTTTCACCTCTGTAGGTCCATTGGCTTGGTTCCTATGTGTAGCGTTTCATTTTAGCTTAGCATAAAGACCTGAAGTCTACAGGAGTCATTAGCCTAGCTCCGTCAAAGTGAAAAAATAAATCTTACAGCGACTCCGAAGCTGTCTTACTTACACAATGTGTCATGGATTGAAATGTCTTGAATTTTTTTTTTTTTTTTAAACAAGAGTAATTTTAGGAGTTATAATCACTGAACATGTGTTCAGCATGTACGTGTGATAAAACTGATATTGAGGAAGAACTGACCATTATGTACTATTGTGGCCATCTTGGAGCAGAGTTAACAGCATCATGACAATTAAGTGAAATAAATATGTTGAATGTTGTGGATTATTTATTGGATCAGATGGAGGTTGACTGAAAGATCACCTTCCTTTCACAACTGAGGGCTAAACTGTGACACTGGCAGTGGGTAACCAGCATTGTTATTATTATTACCACTAAACTGTGATGCTACATTCATTGTGAGTACTAGCTAGTCACCTATCATTCTAATTCGCTAATGTTCACTCGAGTAACTTAAAACACTTATGAGATAAAATATGCACATAAATGTAGAATTCAGTCATGAGTTACTTCATCTTCTTGCTAGTTTTTGTGCTCTACCACAGCAGTGCAAATGTAGATAATGTGACACCACAATTAGAGACTCCTGCATGTTCAACTTTGCTCCAGAGTTAAACAGGACCAGGTCAGCACTTCTGATGGTCAGCTGTGCAAAGTGCAAAATCTGATTCACTAGGGAGAGGTTGAGTGAGTAATATCTTAAATATAAAGATTATTATAAAAAATAGAACCACGTTTCAGGTGATTTGAAGATGCACATTCAGTCTGAAAATAACAAGGTAACTCACTGACATGCACATTAAACACTTCAAATAGTATTGCTCATTTTCTAAATATAAAACATTGTTTCACCTTTATCTATATCATGGTTGGCATGACTGAATGAGGTAACGTTTGTATACCAGAAAATACATTTGTGATTACCCTTGTTTATTTGTATGAGTCACAAAGACACTTGAAAAGCTTTGAAAAGCTTGGGCCATTTAGAGTCTCCAATGCAGCTGGCTTGCATGTCTTTGGGAGGAAACTGGAGCGTCCGGAGGAAACCCACGCAGATACATGCTGTGAGGCCACAGTGCCATCCATTGAGCCACCGTGCCACACCCAGAATAACATGATGAACTTTACACTCAAAAAATACTGTTCTAAATGTGAAGTTGCAGAAACAATTTACCAGTATTTCAGTTAAAAAACATAGAGCCATGAGCTCAAATTTCTCGTTTTTCTTGAAAATGTTTTCCTAGTCCAAGTAAAATTTTGACATTTTGAGTTATTCAATCTGCCAGTGCAGCGTCTCAGGTGTCATTTTGTGCATCACAAAAGTTAAATCTTCACACTCTCAGAATTTGGTGCAAAAGTGTATTGATCATGATGATGATGATGATAATTATGATTATATGCATGCGTGTATGTGTGTGTGTGTGTGTGTGTGTGTGTGTGTGTGTGGGAGAGGGTTGGGGACGTGGGGGGGTCAAGGAGGGAGGGGATCATATGCATGTATATAGGTGAATATATGGGATGGGATGGATAGGGATTGATGGGTTGACGTTTAAAGGTGTGTAAAAGCGTCTTACATACATACATATGTGTGTGTGTGTGTGTGTGTGTGTGTGTGTGCATGCAGTGTTGAAGACACAGATCTTGTGTCTTGAGGGCGATTCATTTTGGCACCAAATTTTCTACACAAATGCAGGAAAAGTGAGATTGTAAAGATTCACAATTTGTGCTACACAAGTAATCTTTGGGGAAAACATATTCCAGAAAAAAATATTAGGAGCAAACACATTGCATTTGCAGCTGCTACTGCAATCATTCAAATATGGACTTGCCGACTGGTGAATCATTGCTGTGACTCAAATAATGCTTGACATTTGAATATGAACACAAGCATGTCAATATTATGAGTGTAAAATTCATCATGCAAATTCTCAGGTGTTAAGATGAAACAAGAAAACTTGCTGGTAGGAACCTCATGCTACATCCTGGACCTTGGAGGTGCAGCAGCTAAAAATGGCCCTCAGTCTGGAGAAGAAGCGCCGGACTCTGTTCTTCTTTTTCTTCTTCTTCTTCATAGGCTCGCTGACCTCTGAAATTCAAAAGAGTTAACGAGACAGTCAACGTTTCAACCAACCTTGATGTATTTAAATACAGTGTGCAAGAACCAGACAATTCAGAAACAAGTGGAGGTGAATATCTCTTACCAGATGCAGTGTGGGTCCACTGTACGTCGGCCACATTGTTGTTGTTGTGTGTTGGAGCTGCCTGGTTCACACTGCTGACAGGAATAGCAGAAGAGCTCCTCGGGGGATTAGATGTGGCCACAACACCCTGGTCCACTGCTGGAACAGCTGGACCTCCAACCTGAGAGCAAATTAGTGTTAGTTTGAACAATAATCCCATTCAGTTTTGGTTGGGTCAATTAAATTTTTGCAGCTGTACAGCATGACTAATATATGAATCCTTCCTACCTCTGTGATGGTAGATGAAGACGCTGCAGCAGCCATGTCACTTGCAGTGACGGACACCAACGTACACACATCTTCATCCGCAGTCTCCTGTCTACTGGAGTTGTTGACAGCAACCTGCGTGCTAAACACATACACATACCGTCAGTCACATGATCTTCTTATGAGTATAGTATTACGTTTTTAATTGACCAACAAAAGATGCAGAAAAAAAATATTTTTGCTTTGGTGGACAAATAAAGATTCTATTTTATTCTAACTCATCCCTGTCATTTTCATGTCTTTTCACACAAAGGTGCACATACTCTCTGATGTGCTGCTATTATGACCTAACTTGACCATTTCCCTCCTCTTCTACCTGTACCTGAGAGATGAGGGCAGCAACTAGAGAAAATAATCTTACCTAACTTGGCTATCACATTTTTCTTCTTTAGCCCCATCATTCTGGATGTCATCCACGACTGGCTCTGGCTGCACCAATATGACAGTTGGCTGTGGATGTGTGGAAGTTCTCGAGAAAGATTCACTTGTTCTGCTGAATGAAGGTACATGCAGTTAACCCTTACTGCTCCCTAACATTTGTTACTCATGTACACGCAACAACAACCAGAGTCAGAAGGGTGTTTACCTGGTACTCTTGTTACTTTCAAACTGGCTGCTGCTCTGCTCCAAGTTCCTATTGAGATGACAGCTTTGAATCTCATGACTATAATAATAATAATAATAATAATAATAATAATAATAATAATAAAATAATAATGATAATGATAATGATAATGATAATAATAATAATGATAATGATGATGATGTGCAAAGCACCTAAATAAGGATTTGCACATACACCAAACACATACGAACACACTCTTACTGTGAGCTGTGGTGTGACTCGTTGAGGCTGCTCATTGTAATAAATGGATGGGCGAGGATTTCACCAGGGGTAATCCTCTTGCTGGCATCCACTTGAAGCAACGCAGTCATCAAATTCAGACACTCCTTGTATTTGACAACCCAAGTGTGGTTCACCACACTCAGGATTGATGCCCTCAGCTCGTCCATGGATCTGAAATTGTAATGCCTGTTGTCTTTGGGCTTGACATCAGTTTCCTTGGTGTACTCCTCTGGTGTCTAAAAGAACATACAGTGGATTTTAGCTGTCATACATAAAACAAATAATCTTAAACAGAAAATAAAATGTTAAGGGGAGGAAATATTTAGCCAGCAAATGGAAGAAAGGGGTCTTGTGTTACCATGAGCCTCCAACGCTGGAAGAAAACGTAGAATGGGTTTCTCTTGTAAAACATCTTTGTTCTTAGCCCAGCATTCAGAAGACTGTCTGCTGGCTGACCCAGAAGTTCAGTGATGTATCGTATCTGGAGACAAAACACAGCATCACAACACTCTACAGTCTCAAGACTCCTTATGTTTTGCCATTTTGCTTGTTGTGATTGTTGCTGTTGCTCTTAGAGTAGCTAGAGAGCTTGCTAGCTAGTAGATCAACTAGACATGTGCTATCAGAGAGCAACAACAGGGTGTGTGCCCAAAATGACCAGAGTTTGGCTTGATGATGGTGTTAGAAGAAAGGTTCGGGTTAGGGTTAGGGTTGGAGTAACAAAAATTGACAGGGTTAGGGTTAAGGTTAGGGTTCTTCCTCTAGGGGTCATGAATGTGCACAGCAAATTTGAGAAGTTTCAAACAAACAGTATTCATCGTGTTCATAGGATCTGCAGCATTGGTCCACACCGTGATTTGGGGAATATAATAATGAACATTTAGATCCATTCATCTTTCTCATAGTGAACTGAGTCTGGCCTTACAGGTGGAGTATATGTGGATTCAGCAATATTAGATCTATTGGAATAGTTTGGAAAAGAAGCAGAAAGTCCAGCTATGGTACAGTACTCACCACATCGTATTCAGACTCCCCAGGGAAGAGTGGACAGCCATTGAACAAGAAGGCCATCACACAACCAAGCGACCACATATCAATACCCTCAGAAAATGGGAGACCCAAAAGAATTTCTGGAGATCTGAGGGTGGAAGAACAGGAACAAACAACATGAGAAAGAATACAAGATGAGACATAGCAGAAATTCCTTACAAACAAAAATACCCAGCTTCAGTACAAGTTATCACAGCAGCTTTGAATTCGTCATCTTTCCCAACAATTTTGACAGGAAATGCAGACTCTACCACTTCCTTATAGTAGAACTGAGAAACAACTAACGCACTTCAGCAGAGCGGGGAGCCATGTTTTTGTCACTCTCACCTGTAGCAACGAGCTTGATGAACAGATCCCTGTACGGCTTTAGATGTCTGCAGAGCCAGGCCAAAGTCAATTAGCTTCACCCTGAGAGGCCTTCTGAGATGATCCACTATCATGATGTTGTCCAATTTCAGATCAGCATGGATCACGCCGATGCTTTTCAGTGAGTAGAATGCTTTTGCCAGCTGCAAGTGCAAAGTCAATCGTGTAATATACAGTATGCTACAACTGACAACTGAATAGGCTTTGAACTTATCTTACCTGTTTAATAATGTCTCTTATGTTGCTTAGAGGCATAGGAGAAAAGTGTTCCTGCTTCATGTAACTAAACAGACTGATGTCTAACATCTCGAACACCAGACAATCATGGCAGTCCATTTGGAAGTTCTCATAAAACCTCACGATGTTGCACTTATTTGGGTTCAGAGATCTTAGATTTTCAAGCATTGCCACCTGTGAATACAGGACATGTTTGACATGTTCATGTTAACATACAGTTTATGCATTACATAGCAAACAAATGGCACAATCTTTTGCAAGTGTAAACATAAAAAAAAAAAATTAATAATAAAGTAGCCCACCTCTCGTAACTTCTTGACTGTACCACTGGTTTTCTGTTTCAATTTAAGCATCTTGACAGCAACTAACTCATTAGTGTCCAGCTTGCGGCAGCAGTAGACTTTTCCATAGACACCCTCCCCCAATGTGTGCATCAGGAGATAATTATCCATCCATGGTTGAGGAGGTAAAATGTCCTCCGTGTTTGCCATCATTCAATTTTTCTTGTTTGTTTTATTTCACAGAAAGCTGAGAGGAAAATGGGGAGGCAAGAGAAAAAGGACATTCTTACTTTTTTGGCTAACCTTACAGTAAGCACAGATTTTAGGTCAGCATCAATTTACACTCATACCTAACCCAAGTCTAACCCAAGCCTTACAGTAAGCCCTGGGTTCAGAATTCACAGTTTTTATTGGGCATCAACCATTGTTCTTGCTCTAACACTAATTCACACTGCACATGCCAACTCTGACCCCTAGGAAATATCCCCAAAAGGTCTGGGATAACCCTCCTTCAGAGCAGGTTTTAATGCTCAATATTTATAGTTTGCTATATTATGATACACAAATTATAAGGAAATGGCATTTGTGCAGTATACTGACACCAGTGCTTCATTTGTTTCATAAAACTGGCGCCAGATCTACATACAAAAACTAAAGTGACTCTAAAATACTCTGACAGGCTGCCAGGAGACCATTTCATATCATCTCAAAAAGAGCAGCTTCTCTTTGGTTGATGAAAATAACACTTTCTCATGTTTTAGATGACATAATTCCTGTTAATGCTAGTTCACATTCACAGTAAATACTGTATTTGCCTTTCACTGCCCTAAACCGCTGTGGCTTTAAATCAAAGTGGTTTAATAGTAACTATTTAACCAAATGAAACAAATCTATAGTGTAATCTATCATCTGTCTATCTTACTGCCCTATCTGCAGTGCCTATTTTTCCTTCCTACACATCAAGTTTAGGTGAGTACAATTTTAATTTGACTTTAATTTGACAAGTGAATTTGATCAAGTCAGAGGTTGACTGAAACTATACTGAATATACTTAGTCAAGCCAAATTAAAATACCTAACTAAAATGACGTGAACGTTGTATATTTCACCTTTTCCCACCTTTGCTTTAAGTTTCAGCAATGTAAGACCGCAGATAATGTCCTATATTCAAGAGGGAAAACATTGGCTTACCTTAATTTTCCTCGAACTACAATAGCAGAAAAGTGCACATCTATGACATTTTATGTAACATTAGTTCTAGAGCAGCTTTATGACACAATAGTGCAGAAATTCCAAAGTTCTGATCATCTAAGCCTGTTAGTTTCAACCAGCAGGCTCACACAGAATCCTCACACTGAAATCTCACTTAGTTCAATTATAATGTGTGCTCTACCATCCCCTTAATGAGTTACAGTTGAAATTATTCAGAAGAGGTCAGAATCCAGATTTGATCTGTTTTAGTGTTGCAGATAAACTTAAATGGCTCTCTAAACAAATCATTCCCATTTGCTGACCCAGAGAAAGTTTGCAATAAGCATATATAAAGAACATTTATCTGATTTCTCTGTTCATTTGTTCATCCATTTGGTCTATATGATACAAAACACTGTAAACTGTTCACTGTGCTACATTTGGTCATGGAAAAATGACTGCAAGACTGCATTGTGTATTGGTTCTTAAAATCCAGTAAATGCTAGTTTTAAGACAAGACATGAAGTATTTAACTTGCTACTGCCATGGATGTCTTACTAAACACAGAAATATAAGTAGGGAAATAATACAGGCCTATATTTTCCCTACTATAAACTACTATCAATAGTATGGCGTGACACATTTTGAAGTGTAACTTTGGTATGATAGTTGCTGACAAACTCTTACTGATCCTTCAGCCAACTTATAAACAGCTTCTCTTTAAAATAATTGTTAGCTCTCAGTCAGTGGCAACCACTGGTTTCAATGAGAGGCTATAACAAATAGCTTTCTTGTTGCAGTTATGTACTGATACCAATTACCACATTTGCCTGCTAGGGGTGCAACAGTTCAACAAGCCCATGGTTCAGTTTGTATTGCAGTTTTTATCTCACAGTTTTGGTCTCTTTTTTCTTTTTTTTTCTCACAGGAGGAAAACATTACCATGTCCAATGTTCTCTCTGTATTTTGTTTTATTTGCAAAAATAAATAATTTCCTTCCATTCACAGATTTGACAATATATGAAATCAACAAATATTCTTTCAAAATCAAGCGTTACTTAGCCTATATAAAACATAAAAACTCTTATGCAGTATAGCTGCATTCTTTGTGTTTTGCCTTTCAATTCAAAGATTAATAATAAAATAACAATATATAAATAAGTAATCTTTATTGATCGCCTGAAGGAGAATTACAACAATTATAATCTTATGCCTTACAAAATAAATAAGACAATAAATAAATTGTAATCCAAAGAAATATACAGTAGTATATTATGTGCATGTGTAAATTGTATACATGTATCATGTATATGTACAGTACCAGTCAAAAGTTTGGACACATCCTCATCCTTACACATCTGGACTTTGATAAAATCTACATCTCAGAATATCTATCATGAACAAACCAGAGTCAATCCCCATGGACTAGAACATCTAAAGGCGTCAAGTATAAGCATGAGGCAAAAAACAAAATTAATGGATTTGTATGGGTCCCACTGAGATCCAATAAGACAATATAGAAATAGCCACAATGATCCATAACAATAATAGAAAAGCCTTCAAGCAAAGACATGTACAAAAAATATGTTGAAAAAATACATTAAAAAAATATGTATTCGTATTAGGCTTCTAAAGGCCCTTGACATATGATTGCAAACATTAAGATTCATAGTGGCAGAAATGTAATAGAAAGCTACGGCAGAAGAAAACTAGAGCCTCACATTGAATACTCATTCATCAGTAGCTCTGTTTTTAACATATGTATCCAGTACACTGCTTGTCTTTTTAGAATCAAATCATGATTTCTGCCTCTAGATGGCAGAGTAACAAGCCCTAAGCTAATGAAACTTAGGCTTCAAAATTTACTGGCATCACCGCAATGGACAGCTACTTGATCATTTCTACAGATCGTCCTCTGACATTCACTAATTCATTGTTTCAGCTTTGCAGATGTTTAACCAAGGCCACAAGGGCTCCAACACAGATAAACAACATGGTGGAGGCTCAGGTGACGATGCTGTGAACAGGACAGGATTTCCCAGTATATGGGTGATAAAAACATGACATTTCATTCCACTGTCCAGTTCCCACATCACCAGTTGCCCTTTGGTAATGAACTAAGCAGTGACTAGGATGGACTCATCCTTCATTAACGTCAGCAAGATGGACCCTGAGGTTTTTTTCCCTTTTTAAATAGTTTTAGTTTAGCTAGTTTTTCAATATTTTTTGTGATAATGTTAAAATCTTTTGGACAGTAAAAAAGTACTAAAACCTTACTGATGTGGAGATCTGTATATTTATTCATTATTTATTTTGAATTTGTTTTGTTTTACTATGTGTGTGTGCGTGTGTGTGTGTGTCCCTTCTCATGTTTTACTAATATTTACTGGTTTACATTTGATATTAAAGCTCCGTTCAGTTACCAAGCATATAGAAAACGTTGTTGTTGTTTAAAGTCAAACGTATAAAGTCAAACGACCTTTAAATTTTTTTTGAAACATTATTATTTTCAGTGTGCATCAGGGAATGTGTGTGTCTGTGTGTGTGTGTGTGTGTGTGTGATCCTGTACAGAGTGAATTATCATTTCTGCAGCCACCAGCAGCGTGAGTGTTTCTCCGCACGAGAGGCGACTCTCACCCCTCGATCTGACACAGAGACAATGAGGAATCAAAGCGAAACCCCAAACTAAACCCCGGGTAAAGAGGTTCAGTGAATTTGCAGTGGAAGGTGTGTATGCGGGTCAGTGTGTCAGTTTGTCCTTCTACAGAGGAGATGCTGTAGAAGGACAGAGTGCCAGCAGGCCAGTCCAGATACACTGCTACTCTGCTAGCAGGTGAGGCAGGTATGTATGTTTCACTGTTGTCATGATAGGCAGAGAAACCATCACAATAGCAGTCCAGACTCCAGGACTTGTCATTCCCTCCGAGCCGGCAGTCATCACCGCCTCCTCTCCTGTTGATTCCTCTGTACGTCACTCCTATATCCACCCATCCTTCCCTCTTCACCTCCCAGTAACAGCGGCCAGTCAGAACATTTCTACACAGGATCTGTCTCCAATAGTCGAATCTCTCTAAATGACCAGGATATGGCTGCTCTGTCACTGCTCTCACCTCTCTGTTGTGGTCAGACAGGGAGAGCATTCTGTGAGCTGTGTTTGGGTCCAGTGTGAGTTCACAGGCATCTGATGGAGAGAACAAGAGCAGCTTAAACACTTTGCAAGGTTCATACAAAGTCTTGAAAATTTGTGAAATACTTAATTTTAACTGTTACGTTTTCAAGGTTTGGGATATGCTCGAATTCAAACCTACTCCTTGAAAAATGCTTGATTTTCAACTTAATCTGGTGTTTCATCTACACAATCACTCATGCAAAAAATCTTTTAAAATTTGAAATGATCCCATACTCTAGAAATTAGCAAGTATTAAATAATCTTGATCAAAATTGCAATCAAATTGCAATAAATTTAGTAACACTATACATTGATAGCTGTGGGTATAAAGGAATTCTGTAAAGTTTATTTTTCACAATTGCATTTAAAGTAATTTAGATGATAAAG
>OMLF01056876.1:13849-34084 GCA_900302615.1 Holocentrus rufus | reverse complement strand
ACATGTTCATATCCTTTCCAATTTGTATAACGGTTATTTGTTTGTGTTTAGGTATTGGCATAAACTATTTTTTGGCACCCGTAAAAAACATTATAGACCCGGCGTTTATTTGGAACAGGTGGTTAATATAAAAATATTTTGATACACCCGGCGGATAATTGGAACCGGCGGCAAATTGGAACTCGGCCCCTATTTGGATCTTTAGGTATGTTCAAATGAATGTTGTGTGCGTTGTGTGTGATGAATGATATGTATGACTGGCAAATGTAACGCAAGTAACACAAGTAACTAGCTCGGGAAAACTGTAATAATATTACCATTTTCAGACGAGTAATGCCTTACACTACTAGTTACTGAAAAAAGTAATATTATTACAGTAACGCGTTACTTTGTAACGCGTTACACCCAACACTGGACACAAGTGAGGCAAGGTATTTACAGCATTGCATATCAAGTGTGGAAATGTGCATTTTGATGGCGAAAAGAGAAATTTCATTGTGTTAAATTTCATCCAGCCAAATTAATCCGGATTAATTATTAAATTATTGATTGTGTAAAGCAAGTGACAGACTATGGATAGAGGAATACATTCTGCCTTACTTTCAGTCTGTCCACTTTTCTCTCCTTACAGCTCCCCATTCTGCCGTCCCCAAGGTGAACAAACAAGCCACCAAACCATTTGTCGTCAGTGAAAATCTCATGAAAGACTTGCCTAATTGCCTAATGCCTCACGATAGCTTTCGAATGGGTTTGAAACGAGCGTGACCAAGCGAGGAAGAGGAGATTATCCATCTGATGTTTGAAACTGTTGAAAAGTCAGAAAGTACAGGTGGGAGTTCCTTCTGGATACAAGAAGAACTGGTTGTGGCAGTGAAGGTGTAAAGATTTAAAGGTTTATTTCCCCTTTCTGTTTTTTAAATGTCAGGACTTACTACTTTTTATGATTTACATACATCCAGGTATAGTGTGTATAGTGAAGTATCTGATGTTTCACTGACTGGTTGACTTTGTCTCTTCAAAGAAGTTAAAAAAGAAAAGTTGCCGCATGACACTGGCGTGGTGGCAGCGAGCTGTCAGGCCCCCAGGAAACACCGAACGTGCCCGTGTGAGGAGATGATAAATTCATCACGGTGACGTCCCACGGGGAGGCCTGGTGACACGACCTTGATCGATCACAAGCGGGACGGCAGATGGCCATAAAGGACAATCATGTAACTGTACTCCCATTAGCATAATGGCATGCATATAGACTTCAGACGACAAGGCCGCGCGGTGCTCAAACAGCCGCAGAGGGCCTGTGACAGAGATGTTGTGATGTCATTGTCTTGGATGAACTTGTCTTGCATTGAGTGTGTAACTTGAAATGAAACGACATAAATAAAACATACTGACCCGTGGTGGATCAGCATGTAGAACATGCTTTAGTTGTATGAAAATACATGTTATTAATGCCCTGGATCTGAGAAATAAAAGTCCCATTTTCCCACTAAAGGCTGTAGATCTGTTCTGACATTTTGCTTTGCTCTATCAATAAGTAGGCTTTCTGCAAGAAAATAAGATGCCCGTCCATTGATGAAATGGTCAAAGGTTTGTTGTTTTGAAAAAGAATAGTCGTCACAGCGGAGATGTACTGAATGAGGCCGGAAGATCAACATACATTTACTGAAAGAGCGGCTCAGAGGCACAAAAACCACATAAGTCAGCCTGTTTGCATGTCAGCACTCTGCCCTCTGGTTGCGTTGGTCTTAATAAACTCAGTCTATCAAAACACACGTCTGCTCAGTACTCATTCCTCTTCTCCCTCCCCCATTTCTAACTCATTTATGTCCACCTCTCCTCACTTTTAATCCCTCTGTTGTTCTCATTTCCTTCCCTCGCTTCTTCCTTCCACTCCTTCCTTCCCCATCTTCATCCATTCCTCCTCTCCTTCATCCGCCTATCCCTTATCCCCCACCCCAACCCCCCCATCTCCCTCACTTCCTCTCTCACTCCCTCGTCGGTCTGTTGTCTCCGCATCGTGCTTTCAGGTCACATCCAGGCACTGGCTTTGCACGCCGAGGCGCTCAATACCTCAACGCCCAGTAGAGAGTCAAGGGGAGGACAGAGAGGGAAAAAAGGAGAAAGAGGGAATTTATGACAAAGTGAGGCTGAAAGAGGAAAAGGGTGTAAAAATACAGGAGGTTAAAGATTAAAAAAATGAGACAGAAAGAGAGAGAAAGGAGGAATAAAAAAAGGGGATGTGGAAGGGAGGAGAGAGAGAGCGTGCAAGGAGAGGAGAGAGAAAGGAGAGCAGGAGGAGATATCAAAACCCAAGAAATCGTTATGCAAATAATGGAGCTGGACTGAAAGACATGAAAGAGAAAGAAGAGTAGATGGGATATGGGAGACAGAAGGGGAAAGAGAGAAAGAGAGAGAGAGAGAGAGATAGAGAGAGAGAGAGGGGGAGCGCAGTCCAGAGATTTATGGCAGGTTGTTATGGAGCACCGACTGAATAACAGAAGGTGAGACCAGGTGAATTATTCATGAGTATACAGGGCTCTGTGTGTGTGTGTGTGTGTGTGTGTGTGTGTGAGTGTGTGTGTGTGTGTGTGTTTTCACCTGCTCCAGTCACCCACATGTCACACACACCACACACACTCACAAATGTCTGTCAGACACCCTTAGGCCTGCCGGTCTATGAGCACAAGGGAAAGACAAGCCATCCACAACCTGTGGACTGTCTCCTGTGTCTTAGCACTGAATGAATGAATGGGCTCTCACTCATTTGTGTGGACGTTTCAGCAACATGACAGACAAAATGTTTTTAGCCCTCCAGCCATTACATAAACCATTTTTTATGCCCCTTTCACTGTATAAGAATACAAACTGCTTGATGGAAACGTAAAATGTCAAATTAAATGCGACTAAAAGTTTCCACACTCGCTAGAGGTGGATAAACTTTTTATTCCATGACAAGAAATGCTATAATTTCCATGGAAACACATGATCAGAATAAAAGGACATGTGCACAGGATTTAATCACATGTTGCTCTTTGACCTCTGACAGAGCTGCTGTCATGGTGGATGGTGACATCAACAGTTCAGATCAAGACATTCATCTGTCTCATATATGCATAAAATGGAACAGACATATTAGACAGGAAAAGGGGATTCTGTCCATCTTTGCAAAATCAGACACAGCCATGTAGCTAGCCAACAAACTTGTCGCCCGTAGCAACAGTGAGATGATGATGTCGTAGTAGAATATATCATCATTTGACACCCATGGGAGGCTACGTTTTATAGTAATTATGCGCTTGCAATTAATTTAAAAGTTTTATGGAATCGCAGCTACAGTCTATTGACAAGAGATCCACTTCCCTCTTCTTCCTGCCATCAGTTCACCAGGATATCCAACAGTTGCAAGTAAATCCACTTGGTTCCTTCACATTATCTCACATCCGTTACATGAGTTCATCTAAACAATGTGATACTATGGCGATGTTATTTAAAACAAGGTTTGGCTTACTAGGTTATGAAGATTTCACATGACAGCAGTACCTGACAATATATAGCCTTGCAGTTTACAGAAACACATTAACTATACAAAATATCACCAACTCCTACTCTATCCAAGAAATTAACTGAGGAGGTGAATCCAGGTGAACATTACAATCCCTTATCGATGTTACTTAATTAAACCCACTTTGGTCATAAACAGGCGATAGAGATGAAGGACTAGGCAGGCTGAAGGATTTTTAAGTCTGAGACAATATGCTGCATGTACAGTATGGACTATAGACCTGCATCATATATGGATACATTATGCATTTATACATTTTTGCCCTCATACTGTAAGAAAAAAATATAATCCTACCACCTGAGGATATCATGGTACATGTACATGCTGCCCACATACTGCCATAATAAGAGGATGGGTTGCAAGGTCACGGAGACAGCATTTGTATCAAGTGGCACTAAGGCTGCAATCACACCTACAGATTGTGTTCTTTGGTCAAAACCCGAGTGGAAAAGTTTACTTTGTTGAACTTTTATTTGTTTTGTAGGCTCACACTGCCCAATTACAAGTGAACCATGGCTTCTAAACAAAAGTCACGCCCGAGTAGCTCGCCTGCTGGACAGCGGTTTGGTAACCTGTCATCGAGTTCAAACAAATGTGATCCCAGTCTCTGTAACTTTAGCTAAGGATGACTTGTCTGTAATTTGCCTTCTTTGGTGTTCATACATATTAGGAACACATGAGTCTGGGCTGTGGTTTGCCCTTGCTTCATTATATTAGCTAGGCTTTCAAGCAGGCTTAGGTTTAGGTTTAGGGTTAGGTTTAGGCTTAGGTGTAGGCTTTCAAGTATGCTAGGCCAGGCTTTCAAACATGAGGGACTACTGGATGAAGTCAACATTTGTCTCCTTATACCTATAAAACCATGTGAAACAACAGTCAAACAATGAGTAACATTCTCATGAACTATACATTGGATTATGTTGGATTTGGATTACATTTTGTCACCTAACAAGGTGCATTTCTCCTGGAAAAGGACAGGCATCTTGGTGTGCCTATTTTGTGACACGACATTGTTTTCAGCTGCCTAAATGAATCAAATATAAAGAGGAAATTTTTCAGAGGTAAAACTAAAACTCATCATCAAAACCTACGGGAATCAAATGATTTTGGCACACTGCAGTTCACTGAGGTCAGGGTGGTGCATCCCCATTCAACAAACACACACCCACAAACCCACTAAAAACCGTAATCATCATTATCATTGCATTATACTTAAGTCTATCAGAAACTATTAGCAATTACTGGTTCATTCTTTGTTTTAGTCATCACATATGGCAATGTTTATGAAAAGTGACATGGACTGGCCTAACCCATCTTTTCAAGTTGCAGGGGAAGCACAGATACACACACACACACACACACACACACACACACACAACATTCCTATCACCATTCTCATCACTATCATGACCCTATACTCCAGCCATTGGAAACAACTGTCCCAAAGACACTTAAACCCAACCTCACCACCACCACTATCATTATCATTCACAGAATAAGTTTCTTCAACATCATCAAGATCATTATCTCTTTATGCTCTTTGAAATGCTTGGAAACAGATAGTGATCATCACTATTTACCACCACAGTCATCATCATCATGATTTTAAACTACTGGGAACTACTGGCCCAAACACACAAGACCATCCTTACCGAGTTGATGCATGCCAGCTCCTTGTTGAGCAGCCAGGGCAGGGAGAGTTTCCCCTCTCCTCTGTAGCACGACTGAATCCTCTCTTTAATCTTCTCCTTTATCCTTCTCAGCGTGAACAGACACAAAGCCGACTCCCTGGGTGGCTTGGCCCTGTTCTTCTGACCCTGGGCAAATACAATAAACAGAACCTCCTCATGGTCTTGAATACCAAGCGAGCGTGCCAACCGGGTCCCTGGCCGGGCCAAATAAGCGTCCTGAACTAAGCGGTACTCCACTCCGTCCTTGGTACAGCCAATCGGGAACTCAACGTAGGAGTAGAACTTGGGATCGTCCACACACAAGCGGACAATTTTGGAAGTGAAGAACTGTTCGCTGCTCGCATCTGGCGAGGTAAGCTGGGTATCGAGCTGCAGGGTGAGGTAATACACAAACTGCTCACTGTTGAAGCCATAGATATAATAGATGTCGAAGGCCGGGAACTTGGACAGGGTGTCCGAAGGGATCTTGAGCTGCGAGGAAACAAACTCATCCTGGTAGACAAAGCTGAACATATCTGCATTCTCCTCATTGGACATCAACTTCCGGCTTGACAGCGTCGGGAAATATTCAGATTTGCCATCGATGGGCGTCCCCACAAAAAGTTTCCCGCCCCCGCCGAAAAGATCTGGGGCGATCACCACACCCGACATGGTGCCTGCCTCAGCAACGCTGGATAGGTAATGCTCCTTGCGATGGTGGGGCTCGCCGAGCTTGAACAGATCGTCCAGACGCAGAAACTGGCATATTCCCTGTGATGTACTTCCGCATGCGATCAAGCGATTGTGGGATGCGTCGAGAAGTAGGAGCTTATTGACATTGGAGGTCTGCACCAGCTCATGCGGGCAGGACTGGACGCCAGGTGGGGGGTAGCACCGGGGATTGTCCGTGACGGGGCCGGTAACATGGCTTCGCAGCTTGGTGAGGTTGCCCGACAGCTTGAAGATCCAATTGACGGCACCCAGGTAGACCTCGCCGGTTTTGTTGTGAACCACCAAATGTGTAAGACCTCCTTCTGGTGGGAGGAAGGAGAGGAAGGAGGAAGACGAGGGAGGAGGAGAGGGGGAGGAGAGGGCGAGGGAGAGGAGGAGGAAGGGGAGGAAGAGAAGGGGTGGGATAGGGTGGGAGGGCATGGCGGTAAGGGGAGGGGAGGTCTATGTGTGTGTGTTGACGTGTGTGTTTGAGTGTGTAGTCCTCTGTGGGGTCTTTCAGCACCCTACAGGACTGCAATGTACGACAAGACAGTTTCCAAGTACGTAAGGTTTACTTCCTCTTCCTATATTGTCCTCTTTTCTTGACTGTCATTTATAAAGTCATCCTCTTTTCCTCATGCTCTTCCACCACCAGCCCTGAAAGAAAGAAAGAAAAAAAGAAAGAAAGAAAGAAAGAAAGAAAGAAAGAAAGAAAGAACATTCTTAGTAAATTAATTTTGCTAACCAGAAGGCACAGTTGTCAATATATTCATAGATTCATGTTAAATCGAGTGAACGATTTGACAAAAAGCCCTACATTTGTTAGTATCCGAATGACAAGACTCTAAATATCTGCCCATACACCCAGACTCAGGGTTTCAACACTTAGGTCCAAAAAAACAACAACAAAAAAACAAATAGGGGCACTATCGGCTATGTTTTATTGACTTCCCAAGTCTTAGCTTGCATTGCACAGTGGAGTGCATCTTTTAAAAGAAGACAGGGCCAAACATTGCTCCTCTGACTATCGATTGTCTGGAGGTATTAAAGGATCTGGCAGACACAGTGCATACACTCACACAAAACACAGGTAGACACACTTGGGTACACAACCACAAACACACCCACAAAGAGCACATGCATGGTGTACACACAGTTGCATACATATACATGCATACAAATTGTGCACATATCCATACATACATACCTATAAAAGAAGGGCACACGCACACAAACACACAATGGGTGAGCTGTTGGTGCACAGCATAGTGATAGCAGGTAAACACCCATAAATTACAAGCAGGGCTGCAGGGAGAATCCTATACGATATTTACTACGGAGCAACGGAGCAGAGAAATACAGCCACCCTGCTCTCCAGACCAACTCAATACAGGAAAGGGGGAGAAAAGGAGAGAGCAGGTCCAATTCGATATAGCAGGAGGGAGAGTGAGAGAAAGAAGGAAAATCACTCAGCTCTATACTGGCTGAGTATTAAAGAGGAGGGAATGCACAGAGCAAAAGAAAGGGTGGGGGGGCTCAGATCCATATGCTCTTAATTTAGGAAAAAGAAATAGATGCAGATATTTTGATACATCAGCACCATAATTATTATCACCATCATGACTGTGTGATCAAGCTATTGGATGTTATTGACGACGATCAGGCCTACTTAGAGAGTTCTAAATGAGCGCCCCATCACCAATAGCTGCAAAACCACAGACTGTCCCTATCTGTCCAAATGTTCAGAGAAAACTAGACTCAAAACCAATCCCACACAACATTTAGTGAACTTAAGTAACCTTACAGAATTTCTGGTTAATGAAGTCTTTCAAATTTTCGAAAATCAAAGCAGTCAACTATCCTTGGCATAACAAAAAACAACCTTGAAACAAGCTAATATCCTTTGAAACTGTCCAGCAGGACACATCACACGACCCTTTTTCCAGTCCGCCAATATTGCAGCAAATATCACAGTCTGCAGCACACGCAGCCGTGTCCAACCTTCTTTTTCATTAGTGCACTGTTTTATGCTCTGCTTGATACAGAGGACAAAGCAAAGGCTTGCTTCAGAATGGAGTTTAGTCAGCAAACTATTTTTGTCGTACTTCTGCTTTTGTTTCTCATTCCTCCCCTTTCAATACATTCCTCTCTCTCTCTCTCTCTCTCTCTCTCTCTCTCTCTCTCTCTCTCTCTCTCACACACAAAGTGTTTCATGTAAACCACTCACCACCCACGGTTTCTTCTTCTCGAGCAACTCAATCATGTCCAGATGCCTCTTCTTTTCGTAGTAGCGATTCACGTCGTGTTTGTTCCTCTCGTTCCTCTGCCTGGCCTTCTCAAGGAAGTTTGCCTTTTCCTTCACTATGTTCTAATGAACAAAAAAACCCCACACCAACAACACTGAAAACCTGCAAGAATTTGTGCGTTGCAACAGACCGTTTCATTTTTAATATGGAAAGAACAAAACTGAGAAATAATTCATTGCCAATCTGTGCTGATTTTTTGTTAATTTCTAACCCTGACTGCATGGAGAGTGGCAGCTGAAAAACAGAGGGCGCAGGAATGTCGCTCCTCCTAGGCTTTCACCGCCAAGTTTTCAAAATATTTTACAATTTTCAAATAACGGGACAGCTACAGCTTCAGTGGGACAGCTCTCTTCAGCTCCCTGGGAGTTGCTGTTGTAGCGGTCACCAATTCCCTAAAAGCACCACTCTCTAACCGCTGTGTGTGTTTATTTGCTCAGACAAGCTGCATGTTCACCTCCAGTTCTCGTTCCTTGCTGCGGAAGTTCTTCAGCTCACAGTGGTACTCGTACATCTCCGGCGGTCCCACTGACTTCTCTGTGGCCTCCAGCAGCTCGATTTTGGACATCTTGGCAAACTCGCCCACTTTCTCCTGCAGGGACAGAGGAGTCATATTAACAGGAAAAAAGAAAATAATAAGCCAAGTGTCATGGTCACTATCACTTAAAATACTGAAAAAAATACATCTAGTTTTCCCAGCTTGTTTTAAAGGAGGGATGTGCAGGCAGACAAAAACCACGGGGAATGCATGATGTATATAGGATAAGGTCATATAATAACAAAGAAATTCAATTTAGACAATTAAGACGTGACAATTTAAATTCTCTTTCATATTCTAGTGTTACTGCTCAATTATAACCTCTCAATGCATGAGCATAACACAAAGCAACACTGAGCTGAACAAGCTGCTTTTTTGACATAAGTAGACCAGTGCTTATACTCAAAATATGGAGCTATCGAGGGTGAGCGGTGGCATTTTGAGATCACATCTGGAATAAGAAACATCCTTCAGGTCCGAACACTGAAACATTGTTTTAATGAGGGAAAAAATAAAAGATCATCTGTGATCGTGCAATATTGTTACTGCAAACTAGATGACACTAAGTCAGTGCTCATTACGCTTTGAGGTGGTTAATACACCTCAAAGTAAAACGATTTGTTCCATCAACCCAAAAATCATCATAAAATCCACAATGGTAAACGATGGAAAAAAGTGACTGCAGAACACAGTGCTCTCACTATTGCACAGTCATCTAACTGCAACACTGAAAATCCATTTGTAAGAGCTCAATGCTGAACAGGTTTAGAGGAAGGACCAGAGGAGGAACAAAGTCAATATTCTGATTTAAGATGCAAAAATGTAATTAAATAATTTTGTTCCCAAAAGTGAGATTGATGATCATAATTACTGGTTGTTATCACAACAATTAGCAAAATAACTGTGGTCATCAGTGCCTATAGAGTGCTGTTTGTGTACCTGGAGGTTTTGTCCTGCAAATACATTAGCAGTCCTGCACTGTCTTGTGTCAACGCCAACACCAGCTAATTAAAGTGATTCTTCTGCAAGACTGTGCAGCCTTACACAGCGTTACACACCTGAGGCAGAAACTGGCAGAGGTTGCTGACTTGGATCTGTAAGGCCTTGACCTCTTCCTCCACTGCCTTCTGGCTGGTGTGTCTTCCATTCAGCATCCACACCGACTGGTTGTTCTCCACGTGGATCTCTCTGTTAATCACCACATTCCTCTCTCGCTTGTACCTGGGGAAATAAAAAGGAGTTTCATTCCAAATTAAATACATGCAGTGTTTTGAAAATGGGACAAACTGACAATTATTCCAACAATAACTTTGATAATTTATTTGACAAGTTTACTATAAAACTCCTCACTCCTTTTCTGACATAACGGTCTGTAGTTTTTAATACTGTGTAATGACTACCAGATAACAGTCCCTGTTTCCTAAATTGATTCATAGTGTTATGTAATAAAACTCACAGACTTGTACAGTTTCACCTGTCTGACAGTTTACTATTATGAATATGATGGTGCATATTATTTGAAAACTGTGAGTGTAACACGACTTACAGCTCAATCTCAATAGATCCCTTCTTGCACCCACGCTTCACATAGAGTCCAACCTGACAGAAAAGTAAAACAATCTTTAAAAGTCAGCAGTCATGTTTACAGTATGTTGATCCAGGTTAATCCTATGCAAGCAATTCAAACCTTGTACATGAGACTGTTCGGTCACCTTTAAATGTTGCAGCACATCATCAAACATCATCATTCTTAAAATTTGTGTTCATCACATGATGCAGGAAACACAAAACTGAATTAGCACTAAGCTTGCACAACCAAGAGAATTTGACCTGGTCTGATTCTTGATTTTGACCAAGGCTGTTATGGGTCAATCTTTATGAGACAATGAGACAAACAAGACAACAGTGTATACATATGAGGTAAATGTTATGAGGCTTTCACACAACAACAGCAATATACTCTACTATTTACCTTGTCACCTCTGCCCATGACAGCAGTCTTGCCAGCCAGACCCAGACATATGGCACACACGATGCTGGATTTCCCTGTTCCATTGGCCCCAACAATCATGTTCAGGTTGGGTCCAGGATACACCACAGAGAAGTCATAAGTCCTGTCAGAGTTCAGGGGCAGAAATAGTGTTTAAGATACAAACAACAGTGGGGGAAGAAACAATTCATCTCTCTCTGCTCATGGGCTGAAACACTAGGAGTTGATGAAGATGATTTTGAGCAAAGAGCCAATCTAAGTGGGCAACAGTTGTTTAACAAAGAAGAGAACATCCTTCAACAAGATGACCCTTGTTAAAGCCATTTGGCAACCAGCCTCCATCCTGATGAGGAACTGTTCTGTAGCTGACCCCTGACCTCCTGGTGTCGTTGGGAAAGTGAAAGGACAATTTCCTAGCGCTGAAAAACATTTTATCACACCATTTTTACCCCATTGCGAATATATTTGGCGTTTTCCACTGTGTCCCTATTTTAACCTGCTTTTAATTCTTGATTCCACCCTGAAAAGCTGTTTTACATTAGCTAACTTTTAGCTGGTGGATGCTTTAACTACGACGACTTAATAATGCTTGTAAAAGTCATGGCTCCTGAGATGCTAACTGCTAACTGTAACTGGGAAGCATGTCTGCTAGTTTAGTAAGCTAGCTAACGTCAGTTGTGAGTGATATGCCCGTGAAGCTCCCCTGTTAATTTGTTGTGATTGGAACAGCTTTTGTTGTACTGTAACGTTAACTTACAGGAAGTTTGTCATGGTAATGCGAAGTATGGATCCCTCGACAAAATGACTCGACGATCCATCTCCAGCCACTCCATTCCGCTGACTGTCCACGAACACGCTCGGTGTGTTTTGTGAAGTTTGTGAGCTGGCATGGGCTTGACTTAATCGCTTTCTTTTGCTGGGTTCAGCCATGGTGGACAGACCTGAGTTGCGAGCGAAGAGGAGGAGGCGTACCTTCGGCTCTTCGCGCGTCTCACCCAGCGATTTTGGACCGTTGATTGGTCAAGACGGGTCACGTGTGTACACAAAAGGCACGACATGTGACATAACCGTGTTTATATTTATCCATTTTTTGTTACATTTTTTTGCCACTTCTTTGTAAAATGAATATATTTGCGCTGTAAAATAAATGACGTTGATTATATTAGATGCGTATGAAAAAGAAACGACAAATGACAAAGAGAACAGAAGCGTTCAGGGAAGGTAAGGGGTTTAAAAATGAGTCAGGTTTAAATGAGTCAAATAAGGGTCAGTCTCCAACAGCCTGTGATCTTTTTATTTTGAGTATTAATGAGACGTGTTACATAATAAAACTGCTCCCAGTTGAGTTGGCGGGACGAGAATCACAACCAGTTTATACACGCACACCCAATGATGCATACCCGAAACCGTAAGCGGGTCAGAAATTATGTCGCATAGTTGTGACGTCAAAGGACAACATAGTTTCTTTCTTGCAAGAGTTTAATTTAATATTTGGACCATAGATATTGATTTGGACCTGTACATAAGGCCTACATACATAGCATGGAGATAAGATATAACAGAGATAGACAGATATAGCACAATTTGAAAGTAATTTAAAAAGTATGAAGTCTTGTGTCAAACTAAATCAATAAATACATTCTTAGTATCTCTATTCTTACACTTCATTCTTTGCAGAAATATATAATTCCTCATAAAGAAACTAAGGACTCCAGACACTTACAGACATACTCATAGTAATTACCCATAAGTAGCCTACAGTCATATTAAACAGTTCTGCTATTTCGATACCAAAACAAGTATACCCTACCCGCCCAGAATTCACTTATGAACTTGCAAAATTAAAATAAATGGTCAACTGTTTCATTTTCTTCAGTCTAAATATAGGCTTTTTACTTCACTCCCATCTGAAAATCTTTCCTGAACATTTCTGCTACAGTATAAATTTTAGTTTTATTGTGTGTAGCCTGTCTTTTGTTTTGGGAGAATCTGAGATGAACACACCATTAGGCTTACCTTATATTTCAAATTTCATTTTAGAATACTTGTTAATATATTCTAGTAACAGCTGTACCTCTAGTCTTGCAGATAGTGATACCACTTTCTATGGATTGGTATCTTTTTCCTTAAAACGAACATGTTTAGAATAAAAAAATGCACTTGGACAAATGCCTCAAGTGGTTGCCTCGTCTTTTCTGTATGAACTTCCTTCCTCTGTCCTGCCTGACTTCTTTTGTAACAAAGACAGCCTTAATCAGTATGCCCACCTCTGAGCAAGGTCAGCTTATATCAGAATGTTTTTCAAATTTTCGTTGTATATTTCTGTTAGCTCTTTTGATACTTTCGACCAACACATTTCTGTCTAAATTATGTTCTCTCTTGCTCAGAAACCTTGACCGTGGGAGGAAACAAAGTTCAAGACAAAGCTGTGTTTGGAGGCCTACAATACTCATCTATCGAGTGCGTTGAAGTTTCAAACTGATTTCATCCACTTCCAGTGGGCGTAATTACTTTAATTTAACTGTGTACGTTTAGTAACCCAGATACGTTGTTGAGCAGAGATGTACTTTTGTTGATTTAAGCATTTTAAAAGCAACAAATAGAGATCCGTGCTTAAGTAGCCGACAAAATAAAGGACTTCTCATGTATTTTCACCAGTGTCTGGAAAAGACACGTGTAAAGTTTTGTCCAGATGAAAATAGTTACTCCCAGGAATGAATCGTCCGGATAAAAACTTTATATTCACTTAGCACAGAAAAAACAGACAGGTAAGACCACAGCTTCATCTTGAAGCAATGAAAACTGGTCGACACACAAACTGTACAGCTAATAGCTTGTTTGGTTTCTTCTCTGAGATTATGGTGAGATCAGAATCGCCTCTATACTCATGGTTCGTCCTGAAATTTGAGTTTAACCCAAATTCATTCAGAACTAGTATATCTGATCAATTCATCATGTCTGACCACAATCTCGATTGTGGAGGCCCTAAAAAGTTGGAGCTTCTTGCGCATCGCCTCGGAGGCTAGCAAGCAAAGTCCTATCATCTCCGATCAGAGCAAGGCCAGACTCCAACCGGATCAAATAAGATCACGGTGTAGGTTTTTAAAGATACACACATAAAACAACCACACACTCACACAGAAACACTCACATCATTCACTCGCTCAAGCACTCGACACACGCTCACCCACACACACGTACAACACAAGCCATTCAAAACATGGAGCCGGGAACATCCGGGTTGGTGTTTTAAAGGCTGCACGGAATCATGGGAAATCCCCACAAACGTTTTTTAGTATGTCGCCCTCATGTGTTCACAAAGTGAAGTGTCGTCTAAGACAACAGAGCTCTTTATTATAGGAGAACTGCATTGTAACAATTCATAATAATAATAACAATAATAATAATAATAATAATAATAATGAATGCTTGATGCCAATAGCATATCAATCACTGTTGAAGTTAGAATCCCATCAGTCTAAAATATAGTGCTATAAATACAGTGGGCTGCACACAAATAATACAGCTAAGACAGGACTGCCTGCTCCAAAGGCAATATGACCCGTGTTGTCATAGATACAGAAGTTAATAAATAACAAACATAATTATGCAGATTAAAAATCCTGCAAACAACAGTTTAGACTCCGCCCCAGTCCTGTATGCAAAGAAAGGCAGTGAGCAAAGCACCACCCTGCAGCCAAACTGCTATCTCTTCTTTGGTATACGCGCATGAAGTAAAACAGTGGCATTTTACTTTATACATACAGTATGTCTTCAAAAGAAAAGACATTTTCTCATTTTTTGGGATGTAAAGTTTTGTTGGTACAGACATTTTGGTAATGTGGCCTTCCTTAGCATGCTTACAAACTAAATAATTGATTGCATATATGTTAATTTGCCCAAAAGTATAGAGCTCTTGTTTTTCTGATATGTTGTCAGTATTGAAAGGCTCTGTGGTTGAGGAGTCGACAACAGAGCTATTGCTTCGAGTGCA
The DNA here is from genome assembly GCA_900302615.1 of Holocentrus rufus. NCBI lineage: Eukaryota > Metazoa > Chordata > Actinopteri > Holocentriformes > Holocentridae > Holocentrus > Holocentrus rufus. Next base: position 19,319 of record OMLF01056876.1, on the reverse strand, counting down.
GTGTTGACTTGGTTTAAAGCTGCATTTACGTCGGCGGCAATTAGCTAATCTTCTCTGCTTTGCCCTGTGGGGGTTGTGAGGTAATCTTGAATGGCATAATGAGATTCCGGTATCCACTACAACTATTGACAACTGCTAGGTGGCACATTGAGTCTAGCTCCCTCACCAACAGCAGTATGGTGGGCTTGGACGCTGCAGAGAAGCAGACTGTTTGTGAGAAGGTGTCACGCTCTTAACAATGGACTACTGACTAAAAGAGGAACACTGTTGCTGGACAGGAACAGTGGACCTTGGCCTCCCTACCATGGAGGGGTCAAACGCAAAGAAAGTGAGTTCTTGGACATTGTTTTGTAACACCTTTACTCCTGTCTGGTGACTGCAGGTCCGTGACTGGTCTACTGGCCATCTGTCAGAGCTTTGGGTGACGTCTGTCATCAAGTCATCAAAGAATATCATAGGTGAAAGAGTAAAGGTAAAGTCAATAACTTTATAGCCATGGTTTATTTTGGTTATATGATTTATTTCCTATAGCTGATAGACTATTTATCCCTTTGGACATTATGTGCAATATGGACTAAAATGGCTCCAAACATAGTTGGAATAATCAGAATTATTTAATTGAATGCCCAGCATCTGACAACATATTGTAGTTTGTATAAACTTAAGACCATATGAAACTGCAAGGCTTGCCTTCTGTGTATATCATAACACTGTGAGCCAAAAGCTGAATTGTATGGTCACTTTAAAGCCTACTTTATTCTTGAATTATTCAGCTCAAACCGGAGATCTGATGTAAGCACAGGTGGTTACATCAGAGTGTCTGTACATGTGACATATCACTGCTGTAATGTGAAGTCATCGTAATCGTGATTTCTATGTTTTATCAACATTCAAAGAGTTACATGGCCTTATGAGTGATGAGAAAATTCAACAACCTTTTTGAAACTGTTTCAAATGATCAAAAATACAGCAGTCAAGCTTAAAACAAGGCTGTTTTTAGTTCCTGAAAAGCAGACATCTCACAGCAAACATATATTGTTCTGTAGATGATGTAAAACAAAAGCCAATTCTCTGGCTGCCATCTGACGGTTGTTTCAAAGAGTAAAATCCAGCGCATGACATGTAAATTGTCTTTGTTAGTAAAATGATACAAAGCTGTGCACTAGCGCTACATTAGAGAGCTGGCATGTAACAATAAAATTCACTGGAGGGAGGAGGAGGAGACAGATCAGTCCGACTGGTCTGGCTGGCATTGATCCCAGGCCTGACAGCATGTCGCCTATCAGAGATCAGAGCCAGCAGCTCAATTTATCCCACAGCGCCCAACCCAACACCCTACAGGGCCCAGGGGAGGGTTCACACAGGTGGCAAAGATAGCAAAAGTGACAAACCCAAATACAGCTCTGAGCTTTACACGAGGGTTTGATGTTGGTGCATGTTTGGAGATTGTTTAACACGCTGTATGCTGGGGTTGGATGAGCAACTTTGTATTTGCATAGGGTATACTAGATAAAAGTTCCCTATTATATATGTGCATATATTACTCAAAATGTCAGTAAGAATTGTAACCGAAGGGCAGATAATTAAATTTTAGTTTAATGTCCCCAAAACTTCCACAGATTTGGGCAAGAAGCTTTTTATGTTTACTGCTCCCTCTGATTGGAATTTCCCATAAAAGAACTTAAAGTTAAAGGAAGTAATCTCTCTTGGTGAATTCAAATCTGTTATTAATACAACAGAGGACAAATCTATTGATTATTTTCTTTGTTTTAATGATGCTGTTTTTGATTCAGCTTTGTGTAATTTAAGCCACTTTCATTCTTCCATTCTCACCTGTTGCCTCTGTCACTCTGTTTTTCTACCTCATCTTTTAACCTATATTTATTATTCTGCTTTTTTTGTATTGTAACTCTTTGTTGCTGCCTCTTTGCTATGTCTACCCTCTAAGAGACATTCTGTGGTGCATCTGGACCAAGCAGGATAAATAGTGGTTAAATGGAAAAATAGATCAAATGAAACACAATAGAGTATCCCAGGAGGGCTGAAGAATCTCAAAATCAATTGTGGCGCAGTCTTACCTGAAATAAGCTGATTACTAACTGGTGTCTCTGACTTTGTCTGTGAAAGGCTGAAGACAACTGCAGTCTGCCATCTGGTCTCTGCTTAACAATGTCTTTTTTCATTTCTGTTAAGGCAGACTTAGGTTTCAAATGGGTGTGGCATTAGTATCTGACTGACTGTGTTTCAGAAAGATGTTACACCAAGCCAACAGAGCCAGTGTTGTTATCATGACTCATAAATATATGCACTGTGATTGATAATAGTATATATTTTATTGCAATACCTGACTTCCTTTGAGTAATTGTTACTGGTAGCACTTGGTCATGCTCTGCTAAAGACAGTGCTTTAAATGAACCTGACTGTTGGACTAAAGTGACCGTAAAGTCTGATAAGATGATAGAGTGGTTACATCAGTGCTGTGCTGCAGTATTAGTGAATACAGCCGGACTGCTTAAGCAGCACAGCAGGCGCTGCTCCTTTTAGCTCTTATGTAATAATGCCGTCTGTCCACTAAGGTGAAGATCAAAATAAAGAAGATGACTCAACAAACAAATTGTGTTACACTGGTGATGTGGTATGGTTCTCAAATTGTTCAGAGTGAGTGTAAAATCATTTATTCTTCAGCTAACAGGGGGTTTCCTCTTTTTGTTTTCTTTCCCACTTTTCAACCGTCTGATTTCTCAGAGGCCAGGATTTGGACACCTAAAGAAAGGTATTTTGGTGCACAACAATTATTGAACAACAACTAAACATTGTACATTTAAGAAAAAGTATAGTATAAGATAGTATAAAATTAACTATAGATGACTAAAGGGACAGAAAAGTTCTTGGGTAATAAAAGGAAAACAGTTTTATAGTTTACACATCAGATCCTCTACATTTTGTGATATTGAATGACATAATTTAGGTTGTGATTTTTTCCCCTTAAAAATAGATATATAGAACATTATCATCATTATCATGTTTTTCTAATGAGCTTGCCACCTGAACTTTGTTGATTGTCTTCTCATACAAACAACAAAATAATATCATATAGACCGATCGGTATTTGCTTGTAACATAAGATCAGAAACTCCGATGTCATGTCAACAGAAAGTGATATCAGTTGCTCCGTGTCCCTCAGAGAGCTCTGTGTGCCACTCGCCGCTGTCCCATCAGTCCACAGCAGACTGCGGTGGTGAGGAAGTCACTCAGCCCAGGAAACTGAATGGCTCCTCTGTGGAGATGCCCAGCTACCAGAACCTGCACAGAGAGCTGCTGCTCAGCCACAAACGGTACTCTGGAGGTCAAACACCCTGAAAACTTCTCTGTTGAATGCCTCTTTTCTGATCACATGATGACAGTATAGCTGATCTGGTAAACAGTGCAGAGAGGGGAGGGTTGATTTGACAGTGAATGTGCTGTTTGTGTGTGTGGCTGTAACTGGGACCATGTCTGACTCCGCAGAGGCCTGCTGCTGGAGGAGAAGCCCGAGCTGAAGAGAGTGCTGGAGCAGCGGAGACTGGATCTGCACCGGGAGGAGGAGCTGGCACAGCGACCCCCATCTGATTTAGAGATGGAGCTCCGCAAGAGGCAGCAGAAGCTGCAAGAGGTCAGGACACTGCAGGCACAAAGAAGCACACAACATACAACAAACAACATAGTCATAAAATGCCAGTGTTACCTCTAGGGGTTTCAGTATGGGTTTTTCACAAATAATAAATAACAAAATCAATGAAGTAACACAATTTGTGCATCAAAGTTGCCAGTAGCTGATTATCTCCCCCCTTCAAATTAAATATATTGCAATTTTGCAATTTTTATTAATTTCATTTTATTTGTTCAACCTGGAAGCATATTTGAAACAGCATTTAGACAATGGGACAATAAAATTTCCCATTAACCTATATTAATTCCATGATTGTTTGGGTAAGCAGCTCTTTAAAGCAGGGTGATCCACCACACCTGGTAGTAGAAATTCTGGGATAAATTTAGATTTTAAGGATTAATTTACAAGCATATTTGTGAAAAAACATATTAAAAATAATGTGCAAAGAATATAAACCTCTCCTGCAATTTGAAAGACCACTTAGATGTAGTCAAGGAAGTATTGCATCCTATTGGAGGTGGATGATAGCAACTGGCTGATGTTGGCCTGATATATTATGTGATATCTGTCTAACCTTATTGCCACCAGAGGCCATGATGAGCTGACTTGTCTGTTGTTTTGTCAGTATGAGCAGGAGGAGATCAGGCGGCGGGAGGACCAGCAGAAGATCCCAGAGTTTGTCCGTGTGCGGGACAATCTGCGACGCACTCAGACATTCGAGCAGTGAGGCCCCAGAGCTCCCATCACACCCCTGCAGCCTCTCACCACAGTGGCCCTACCTCCATGCACACTGTCTTCTGAATTATATAAAAAACACATTGCAGGCCCAACAGCTGGCTCTGTCTCTCTTGTGTTTTTAAATATCAGAAAGCATGTAAGAAAAAAAAATTATTCATGCTATAGGCCAACATATCAAGAGCACAAAATACATATTTAGTACTGACATCTCTGTTTATCTGTTTATGATGAGAGAAAGTGCACAATGTTAATTACTTGAGACTGTTTTTTTTGTTTTGTTTTTTTTGAGGGGGGCGGGGGCAAAGTGTCATATGTCAGCATTTTTCTATGTTTTTTTAAGATAATTCTATGACGGGCCATATCACTGAAGCGCAATTCTTTACAATGTTATTGGACTAGGCTACTATTATGGGATTGCCTCACAATTGCTTCATTGCTTTCAAAAATGCTGGTCTCTATCAAGACAAATCCCAGCACATTATTCACCCCCTAGTGCAAAAATTTTCATGTGTGTTTTTCTGTTTGTGCGCTGATGTCTGATTTTTAGTGTGTCTGTTTGTTGCCGGAAATAAAGCTATGTATGGTTTGCAGAGATGCATTGTGGTGCTCGACACAATTCAAAGCTAAGAATCGATTTGCATGCAGCCCCGTCTCTGCACGCAGCTCCTCTCTCCCCGAGGGCTCACAAGGTTCTTTCACATGGATATGGGACTTTGTTTAATTAGCTGGATCTTTTCATTCCTTCACGGGACGAGAGAAGAAAGCAGGCCATCTGGAGGAGGCTTTTCGGGATGTATAGAAAATACCCAAGGGCCTGGTTAAAACACCAGAGACATTTGGGATGGTTGGGATCGCCGGCTGACAACAAATAATAAAAGTAGACTGCTAGTATGGAGATCAACTATGCCCAAACACCGGGGGAAAACTCAAAATATATAAGAAAATATATAAGGTGGCCAAAAATACATAGGGAAACTATTCTCTAAACATAATTTGCTGCTGCAAATACAGATTATTTTTATATGCAAATATATCCAAGATGTATGTTTGCCTCTTTTTGAAAGACATATCTATATATATATT
>OMLF01056870.1:32826-44419 GCA_900302615.1 Holocentrus rufus | reverse complement strand
TATGATGTTTCGGGGCCATATGGGAGGCATTATTTTTCAGTTCTACCCCAGGACTATACACTACACCAGAGAGACCTCCTGGGAGCTGGACATGTCAGTTAGAGAGAGAGAGAGAGAGAGAGAGAGAGAGAGAGAGAGAGAGGAAACTGGTTTAAAAGCACACATTTTATATCGTATCTGCTGGAGAAGGCGAGTCTTAAAGTTCCTTCAGAATGGGCAGTGTTCTCTCAGACGCATCTGGACCACAGCAGCAGCGGCTCGTGGAGAGCTGTCCCTAACTTTGCAAGTACGGACTCAACCACTCAGATTTCAGGGCTTTAAACTGTTTTAGTAACGATGACCTTTTCAAATAACCATTTACCTTTCTGATTATCTCTATGAATAATGTCTTCTTTTATGATAATGGTTTGATTGAGTAAATTGTTAAGCGCGGAATGCGCTTAACAATTTATGCGCGCAGTGACGTAGTGAGGAGCTCGCGCTGGAGTGCCTTTCACTCGGCACCTGCTATTGCTGTGCATTATAGATACGTTTCATCTTTTAATGCTATTCTGTTATGAGTTCGATGGTAGACATGAGTCTGTGTGCTTTAGGAGGAGTAATGCAACTCATTCCCTTCTAAAATCTGACATCGCTGTGCGTAATTCCATTCAGGGAAACTTTACGCACATCACTTCAGACCTCTCCAAACTTTTTGTTTCTCTTTCTCCCTGTTCAGCACATGTATGCGGAGGTGTCAGCTGTAGTTTCCGGAGAGAACAGTCACTTATGCGGAGTTTGCCAGCGGGATTTCCTTCGTTATCACACGAAAGCAGCGAAACCGACATCACCTTCGCCAATTCCTCGGGGGCCGTAAGAGCACCGGGCCGGCGCGGGTTTCGTGCGCACCGCCGAGAAGATGAACATCCAGGTTCTGCCAGAACATAAGCTCTCGTCGGTGGCCCCACTGAAACAGTGCAATGTGGAGAAAAAAGAGGTAGAACTGATACTGGTCAAGGACCAGAATGGCGTCCAGTATACCAGTTCCACCATCATTCCCACCCCCAGTCCCCACGCTGGTCCTCCCGGATCCTCCGAGGAAGAACGGGAAACTTGGGGCAAGAAAATAGACTTTCTCCTGTCAGTCATTGGCTTCGCAGTGGATCTGGCCAATGTCTGGAGATTTCCTTACCTGTGCTACAAAAATGGAGGAGGTGAGTGAAACAAACGAAATGTGGGGTCTTTCGGATTCCTCAGATAGTTAAAAATCGCAGAATGACTTCAAATGACATAAAACTATCCTGTTGCCATGGTAGATAATTTCCCCCCTAAATAATATCACGTTAACAATAAAATAGGAGATTACAGAAATACCAAAGTACAACTCGGCCAGTAAACTCACTATTGAGACGTACCCGATACAATAATATTGTGTTGTTCTTGTTTTCTCCCCATTTTCATGTGTTCACTTTGATGCAGCGCTCAAGATCCAGTGGGTTTCTATTTTTAGTGCCAGATGTCTGAGGGTCAAAACCTGCTTTAGTTAACAAATCACCACCAAAATAGCCAGTATTGTGTGCCCGTTTGAATTCTTGTAATCCTGTTACAGCCTTAGGTGTATTAACGGGAAAGTGCATTTAGCCTCTATGATGAAGGAAATACCTCATTTCGTTAAGTCATGTACATGGCAAAATCCACTCTGTGAAAGCCGCACTGTAATGAGTGCAGGGCAGTGAGTGGCTGTCAGGCTTGACCTGAACCATTTCAGACAACAGGGTGATTCCGCCAAGCAAATGATTCATGATTCAGTTAATGAAAACCTGATTTTGAAGTAGACCTACTGTATGAACAGTGACCAAGCTCTAAATCAGGAAATGACAGAAAACAAGAAAAAGGGTAAATGTCACACTCACTAAGGAATTCTGAACAACAAACATCAGTCTAAAGGGCCTCCAAGCTTGTTTAATTAATGATAGATTTTTTGATAAAATCCCATGTGGCCGGGTTGAGGGTCAATGAATCAAAGTCCAAATGCAGAAGGTTATTGATTGGCAACCAGGATCTTTTTCCCTAAAACTACTGAATGAGACTGTACTATAATGAAGCTATGCAGAGTATATACATTATGTTGAATGAACAAAAGCTTATTTTAATCACAATGCTGTTTTACCCTTCGACACCCAGGACAACAGAGTGCTCACTAGAAAGGGTGCCCTGTCCTGTGTTTGCCTGCATGGCCATTCACGTGGGCAAAATAAACATGTTTGCAATGAGCGCCCCGAGGGGTCAACTCCACAACTGGACTCTCACACTCAGTTTGACCCTCGGCAAAAATGTTTTCATCACCCTAAATAATATGGCACTTATGAGGAGCAATGCCGCAAACAATTCAATTACGAGAGGTGATTTCCTCGTTGACTAATTTGCTACTGTGGCGCAGCATGAAAATAGCTGTGATGCATTCCTGTTTGAACGCTGAATTATGATGTGTTGCTTTTCTTAGAAAGTGAAAAGTCCTCCCTCTGCTTCTTTCTCTGGATGCACCTGGTTTTGATTATTTGCGCTGCCTGGTGCCTATTTCATAACCTAGCATCTTTCTATCATGCATTATCTTGTCTTGGGATTTTGGAATATTTGTTACAGCTACGGTTTGGGTGCTGTGGGCCATGATCCTTGCACTCCTTAATAATGGTTGAATGTAATGTTTCCAGTACCCAGATTTAAAGGAAGAATCCACCCAAAAAGAAAAACAATAGCACTGTTTGAAAAAGGGGATTTTTGACTTACATTGCATTTGATGCCTTTTTTTTGTTTGTTTGCTTTGTTTTAGGGTGTAATTCTGTTTTTCTGTTGGTAAACCTGCTAAAAGGGATGCACATACAGAGCAGCTGCAGCGCAACAGCACGGCTACAGTGGGGCTTAAAGGGAGAAAAAACTGTTTTCTTCCTCTTCTGGGGTGTTTTTTTTTCTCCCTGCGCTGAGTCTGAGTCTACAAAGAAGCCTCTGCTGTTTTATTTTTAGGGGTTGACATTGAAACCTGTCAGCCAACTCTTCTGTTTTAGACTGTTGATTTTTTTTTCCCCCTGCTAAGTGCTATTGTAGCTGTGCTGAGAATATCTGCCTGTGACTTAACTGGATTAGCTAGTGGCTACTTAGCTGCCGGATAACAAAAACACAACATCCAACCAGGGAACAGCCCCAAAAATGCAATGTAAATCACCAATCCTGTTTATAAGCAGTGCGAACGTGTTTTAGGATGACTTTTTCCATGCTCATCCTGTGTTTCTGTTCATTGTGAGTGTCTTTGAATATATTAAATTGCTCAAAGTGTACTTCTCTCTCTCTCCAGGTGCCTTTTTGATCCCCTACATTCTGTTCTTGGTCATTGCGGGGATGCCACTGTTTTACATGGAACTTGCCTTAGGCCAGTACAACAGAGAAGGGGCAGCTACAGTCTGGAAAATATGCCCTGTCTTTAAAGGTGAGCTGCAGTGCCGACATGCACACACGCACATGCACACACACTCTTGTGCACGTCTCTTCACCTCTGCCTCTCTCGCTCATCTCGGAGCCTGTGCCACTTGCCACTCACTTGTGCTCCTTTCTTGCAGCGTCTCGCCCTTTCATTTCAAACCACCTTCCCCGTCCTTTCCCCCTCACAGGTTCATGAGTGTAACCTGTGCCTACTAATCTTTCTGTCACATCTCCTCTTTCTTGGTTTCAGCACTTCATGCGTGCTCTGATCTCTTTCCGCTTGTTCTTGCAACCTTTTCCCCTTGTCTACTTTTTCAAATGCCACAAAGAGATGAAAGTTGGGCTGTGTCCATGCTTCCTCACAGTATTCCTCTGCTGCATACTGAGCTACAGGTTTTGAGTTAGTTCACTTGCAAGTCAGTAATATAATGTATTAACATAATGTAAAACATGTAGAACATTAATTCTCTGCCATCTGTTATTAATTTACATAGGACAACCTTCTTAAGCCAAATGTTTCAGAGGCAACTCTTGATGTGTTTTATGCACAATGTTCTCTTTTTTGTATTTTAATATCTTTGGATGGGAGGCGGAGTGGGGGGCAGGAAGGTATTTTTTGATTTATGGAGTGTAGGATGCAGCTAGTTCAGGCAGAAAACTCAAGACATGTGCCATTCACATACATTCTCGTATACCCTCCCATGCTCACATGATATCTGCCTGATGCTACGCCCCTCTGCAATGAGGCTATCTATTTAAGCTGCTCATGCCTTGCCTCTATCCCTGCTGCTCTGTACTGCTGCAAACACACCACTGTAAAAACACTGCCATGCCTGCTGCTGCTGCACCACATGCTCATTGCCTGCTGCTTAGTTTAACATCCCACCTCCACCCAGCATCCACCTGTGGGCTCTGAATAGTTTTCCTAGACGCTTGGACCCTATATATGTATCTGTGCATGCTTTCCATAACTTTACTCATGAGTTGTCTGACTGCAATTAGATTTATGACAGATCTTTTCAAAAACAGCAGAACATACAAATACACATGTAAAAACAAAATAGAACATAAAATTGAGAAATCAGGTATTAATCTACAAAAGTGAGTAGAAGCCACTAAGTTTCCCCACCTGATATCCTCAGGCAGGTTAATCTATAAGGGAAGGAGCCCTAATAGCAAAAGCACGAACACGTCAGGTCTTCAGCCTCAACCCAGGGACTGCCAGAAGGGCCTTGCTCAAGGGCACCTGTATCAGATTACAAGGCCTGTAAGAGGGGAACGTGAGAGGGGAATAGACCAAGCTGTGTTTTAAAAGCAATCAATACAATTGCAAGATCAATTTTAAAAGTAATTGGTCGCCATTAGTTCTGCTTTCACAGAATTTTACAGACCTAAATTATAAATAAACCACACTTACTTAATTACTTACCGTTATTCTGAATGATGCAATGAAATCCCTCGAGGTGGGATGGGGATGAGAAAGGGATTATACATGTGGGCCCGAAGCACTCCTCCTGAGAACTATGGTGAGGTATTGAAGAATATAGAAGAGGTTTTTTGAGATAATCTGATTGGTCACTTTTGCGTGTCGATCATCCTTTATTGGCTGCTCTGCTAACTAGGAACAGAGTGAGCTATTTTGTTTCCTGGTTTTTATTTCAACTGGTGCATTGCCAATTCAAAATGTTGGACGGGGCTGATGGTTTGGCTGCTTGCAGCTTCCTGGGAGAACGCTCGACTTTCATGTATGTCTCACAAAAATAAACAAGCGAGCACGTGGTTATGGCCCTCCAGGTGTTGCCCTGGCTGTTCCACCTTTTTCATTCCGTCAATCATAACTTAACAATTAGAATATTGATGTCTGCAGCTTTCTCGAAAACGGCTCATCCAAAAACCTTCACAATCAACACTGCACTTCTTTGAGGACTCAGCAATACACACACTGTGAAATGTGAAGTGAAGAAATATGAAATTATACAATGTAATTACACTATTTAAACCAAATGCCACCTGTTTCTATGCTGCAAGTTTTGCCACATGTCTTGGGCTCATTCACTGCCATTCATTTCCAAATGGCACAATAAACAACTTTACAACTTTACAACTTTACCGACTTCAAAATCAGTCAGTAAAGCTTAAATACCATCAAGCATGAGAGGTGGTTAAGTGGCATTGCAACACTTTCAGGCTTTAGGAAAGTTTGTGTAACGCTCCAACTGTTATGAAATGGAAAAATCCAAATGGTACACATTCGCTATAAACTCAGTGCAGTTGAGACTCATTTGCCCATGGATCAGCACTGGCAAATACATTTGTGTTTTACTCCTTCATAGGGAAGGTGAATGACAGTGATGAAGACTTTCTCTTGCTCCTTCCCTGATTTTACTAGAGGTTTAAAAGAGATTTTAGGACAAATCTTAATATGTCTGGGGGTTCAGACAAATTGAGATTGGGGCTTTAAAGGAATAGTAAACCCAAACCCCCAAAATTAAATTTTGCGTGGATTCTTCTTATTTAGTGTTACTCGAGAGCTACCTTCACCATTCATCAAGATCAGACAATTCCTAAAAATCAGTTACTGTTTTAGCTTCTACATTTTCTACAGGAATACATTCCAGGTCCATAACTATCTCATAAGGTAATAAAAGCACTTTGAAATTACCCGCAGTGATTTAAAACAGAATCATTCTGAAACTGTCTTAAGTATTTTTGCAGGGGCTTGATCATTATTTTGATGCAGCATGTTTAAATTATCTTGAGGCTGCATAATGAAACACAGATCAACAGCTGAACATTTAATATATACATGCATAAAATATTCATCATTCCATAGCTATCGCACACAGTATGTTTGCAGCTCTAGAGGGAGGTTTAGCAAGATACCAGCAGTGCATTGGGGTGATGCTCCACGAAACTTCAAAGTGTTGCACAGATGTTGTAGTAGTGTACGATTTACAAAAAATAGGGGTAATAATGAGTAGCATAGCATTAAATAGCAACATCATTTTGTTGTTCCTTTGCTCCTCAGGTGTGGGCTACACTGTGATCCTCATAGCCCTGTATGTTGGCTTCTACTACAACGTCATCATTGCCTGGTCCCTACACTACCTGTTCTCCTCCATGGCCGCCGAGCTGCCCTGGCTCAACTGTGGCAACAGCTGGAACAGTGAGAACTGCACCGACCCCAAGTTCTTCAATGGGTCCCTCCTGGGTAACGGGACGTCCTACGCCAAGTACAAGATCACACCAGCTGCAGAGTACTATGAGTGAGTAATTTCCAAAAATACCTTTGGCCTGTCTATGATCTGTGTTGTACGCCGCACACATACACAGATAGTGACGCGCACACACACACACACACACACACACACATACACACTTCGTAGAAATGCTGGCTCATGGACTCATGGCAGTAATTAAATTTTTATGTTGCCTCATGCATAGCTGCAAAAGATTGCATACGTATTCATGTAAATTTGCAGAGTACCCTTTATTTTTTGTGCTTGTTATTTATTTCTAGAGAATATGTTATTTTGGAGGATATTTTTCCTTCTCAAGCACAGCCACATTTTTAAAAGGAGAATTAAATCCTGCCTCACCTCAAACCCAGTCACTTCACGTAGTCAAGCCTTTGCAGATCACTGAAATTCTCAATAAATGGTCGCCACCTTTGGAAAAACTTGTCAGCTGAAGTTCTCAGAATTTTAAGGAGAACAAAACATCTTAGAATGGAAATTTCCAGGTGAAAAGAATGTTGTTGTGTACTAAGCAGGATATGAAAGCAAGAGTATTTGCTTGCTCAGGGAATAGGGTTTAGCGAAGATTCGTTCCTCAGTGCTGACAACCAAATAACCAGGCTGCATTTCAGTTTTAAAAAACCTCCGACATGGTTAGAAAAAGTATTAAAGTGAATTCAAACCCCAGCTCCCAAGAGGCTTTAGTTTTACTTAAAGGAATCTTGAGAAATATGGCTTAATATATAACTTTCTGGTGACACTTGTACATAATGATATAATGCCAAAGTTGTCTGGGAAGTTGCAAACAGAATCCAGGGAATAGAGTTGAAATGCATTGCCTAAAATCAAAGTAGCGGAAGAGATGGGATGGGGGCATGTCATTAGTGTCAAACAGATGGGGGGAAAAGAATATTATTTATACTGTTTATATTATTTATATACAGTAAATAGACTGTTGTGTATCTGTTCTCCAGTAGGCTACAAGCAGCTTCAGCAACATCAGTCCCGAGATGATGCTCTTATACATAACTAGAAAGCACTCAGTAGAGCGAATACCTCCGCCAACACAAGCAGCGGCAAAGATATGCAAGTTCCACATATTTGTTATTCACCAAAAGTTAACCACACTCACCCCCACATCCCCTTTGACCAGTTCATGTGAAAATGAATCAGTTCTTCCCAGCCCCATGACCAACCTTTGTGCAAAGTTCTATGAAATTGCGTGAATCTGTTCAGAAGTTACATGACTTTTTGTGAGAGGACACGCCCACTGACACTCAGCTCTTCCTTGTCCCATGATCAGTTTATCCACAAAGTTTCATGCAAATCTGTTCATAACTTTTAGAGATATCCTGCTAACAAACGAACAAAGAGACAAGCAGAATGGGTTGAAAACATAACCTTTGTCCATCTCCGTTGTTGGAGGTGATGATAAGTGAGTCAGTGCAACAGTAGAGTTGCTAAATGACCAATATGTCAAGGAAACCATCGCAAGGTGTTCAAGGTTCAGACCCATACAACAAAACAAATCAACTGCTGTCTTTGTATTTTGTCTACATTGCGGGGATTCAAGAATTGGATTCTGAATCTAAAAAAATATCTCAAGCTATATTGGGTAAGAGTCACAACGTAATAACCTCAATAACTTTAACATAACCAGACTTCACTGTCAGTATTTTCATACTCACAGAAACATCAGAGTAGTTAGTTTACATAGAAATTATGCTTTCTTGTTTTGATAATATTGTCTGAGTCATACAAGTACAGTACGTCACTGAAGCTCAAAAAAAGAACCCCAAAACAGTTCAGTGATACAGCCATAAAAGGCGCATATAAAAAGCTCATATACGGTGTTTGAAGTGCATGGGAAAAAAAAAAAAAGCACATCCGCTTGCACTTCAAAGACAGCCAGTTCTTCCCCAGCTTTTGTGAAGATTGACGACTATAGAGCCCAGAGGAAGTCTGTAAAATACCTGGGACAATACAAAGGCATTTTCTTCAGCTGATGTGGTGAGAGTGAGGTACAAACAAAACGCACAGCATGCGTCACAGCCAAGAATCGAGTATATCTGAGCCCCTCTCCGGTTCTGCTATACTGGACTGATGCAAGTTCATTCAGACTTGTTTCCTCGAAGTTCCTCGAAGTTTCCTTCAACTTCCTATTTCATGAAACCTTCACCACTTTTTAGTGATGTCAGAGATTGAATAAACTCTGGCTCATGGCACTTTGTCATCATTGGGTTGTGTAATATTGCATAAAGGGAAGTATTACACAATGAGAATATAGTATATAATATCAATATGCATACTATTGGTTCCAGTTGGACGAAAGCCCTCCAGGTGTCTTTTCATGTGAAAACAATAGTAATCACATTGCACTCAGACAGGCCTTGTATGGGGCAGAGTCTCTGTTGGAGACTATAAATCCTGCTCATGACAGGCTTTTAGTACAGGAGCAAGGCCAAGGCACAGCATGGGAGAGCAGGGACAACTGAATCAACAACCAACTCTCTCCATCTCTTTCTCTTCTACCCTGCTGCAAGCTATTTTCCCACTGTTCTTACTCATCTCATTTGTGACAAAAATCAGCAGTAAAACTTCTTAGTCACAACTTAAAATGAGACGCACTAAATCAGTCCTGCACCTGTCCTGTCCTTTTACAAGATTTTTTTTTTTTTCAAAAGCAACATAAAGAATTCACCTATTTAAAAATGAGACAATCGTCTCATTCCTTAATGGCCAATATTCTATGCTATCAAAACAACATTAAGAATAATATATTAAGCTAAATATTCTACACTTAAGGCATATGTCTGTAGCCAAGATCTGATCTCGAGAGGCAAATCTATTTGTCACAGTTGTATTTTGCCCAAAGTTTTCATGTCTTCATACAAAGACACACAGAAAGAGTAACCAGAAAAAGTTCATGATTTCCAAGAAAGTCCTGAAATCAGCCTATTTACAGGCCTGACTATGACTATGTGTTGCCACACGCAACCTAATGTAAACACCATATCCTGTCTATAATCTGAAGTACATACAGTATATCCTTATTTAAAGTACAGTACAGGGGACAGGATATTCTAAGTACTACAGTGGAAGCAGAACTTAAGCTGCAAAAACCAACATTACACAGGATACTAGTTCACATGCCTCAGTATCCTGTGTTTGGATTTTTCAAAATCTAGATATAGTAAGTAAGACGCATCTGATGGGCAGATCACTAAGTTGTTATTGTTTTTGAACTGCACTGTTTGCATTTTATGTAGTATTATAGCATTTCCCATCTAATTTTTAGTAACCTTCATTAATTAAGCTTTCTTTTTTTGTCTTTTTTTGTTTTATCCAAATTAAGTAATATGCCATCCTTCATATTAACCCCTCACTTTACCATATTCCTATTAACCCAAAAGGGAAGAGGTGGGACTCTGTGGAAACTGGAGGAAGGGTCAGGGGTTACAGTGTTTGATGATCACTCAAACACTAATTCTGATCACGTGTCCTCTCATACTTTCACTCAGCATCCAGCTCTGGTTCCCACACACCAGTGTACTTTGATGTGTGTCCTTCTCTCCTCAGCTGTCTGAGGATGCGCTAAGTCCTCATTTCCTCTCCTATTAGGACTTATTATTGGCTTCATTGATCACTGCTGCCCTGCAATCTTTTGGTGGCACATTGCAAATGGCCTTTGAGAATAGTCATTAGTCCCGCTCTGGGGCGGACACAGAGCAGGTGTCACTTGCAATGCACGCTCTGGCCCTCAGTAACATACAAAGCCACTAATGACAGACTTCAAATCATAAAGGAGAAGATGTTCAATCACAAGACCAAACCAAGGAGCCCCACAGCAGCATGTCAGACATTCAGAGAATATGGAGTGTATGGAACTAAATTTACATGCTTTACATTGCAAATGTGTTGGACTTCATGCAAAATCACCAAAAAGGTTAATATTTACAAAAATAAATTTAATGCCAATTTGGTTATGGTTTTGTTGTTACATGATCAATTTTAAATCTAAACATTTTAAAGGGGCGTATTACTTTTATCAACCTAGGCTATCAAATTAGACCAGAGGTCTGAGAGGTAATAAATTATGTTGCAAAATATTGCAGTGATAATATTGCTGTGTCATTTCCCAAACTGTCTAGTCATAACAGCATCATCCATCACTGGGCAGTTGAAAATGCAGGTACATCAGGAGAGATTGGGACTGTCTTATAATACTAATGGGTATGGAGTTTTTGTTTCAAAACAAAGTTCTGCACAGAAAAAGTAAAGTTCTGAAACCTAGAAATATCAACAGCAGGGGCCTCATGTATACAACTGCAATATGCTTTATTAATATTATGCAAGATACATTTTTTAAAGTTACATGTTTTCAAATTGTCCTATAAAAAACTGAATACAAAGGACTACACGCACACTGGCCAGCTTTAGGACCTCCATAGACACTTCCTTGATGACAAGACTCTTTGGGGAGCGTGTCCATGTTCCCAGAGCCCTTTGTTCCCTCCATGTTCCCACCCCTGTGTTCCCACTTTTCAATGTTCCCTCAACACAAAAAGAATAGAAGGAAATATGAAGTATATGTACCGAGATCCGGTGTGAGGTTGCTGTTTACTTTGGCACTGGCACAGTGGCAGCTGACTTAGGCAGGTGTGGGCTGCTGCCAGAGACAGAAACACGTTAAAACTGTTGTTAAATGCCTCTGCCAGCTGATTCTCAGCCTTGAGAACACATCCTGCTTTACCGCCTTCTGTATATTCACATCATGGAGCGCGCACCTCACTTTTCGTGCATGTGTAGTGTGAGCATGTGATCATCAGCTGCCTTTATTAAAGCAAGCTAAGAAATGATTACGCTCTTCAGGCTCCATTGCTTGGGAGATGAGTGGTCTTGCC